>SJYT01003478.1:567220-724257 GCA_006410635.1 Cephalophus harveyi | reverse complement strand
TTTTTAGACAATTTAACCGTATGCTTTTTGAAATATTTGAACTTTTCTATTATTGCTATTATTTTTTTCAAAGACTCAGTTTTCTCCCATAACCATGGAAGACTTTGAACTTTACTGGAAAAAGTCTTTATTTTTTTTCAAGAATCCTGAATTTGATAAATGAGAAAATTTAAGCAATGTAGTAAGAAGAGGATAATTTTTTCTACTATGTTAAAAACTTCAACTGGGAAAAAAAAATGCATAAAACAAAGTATCCTGTCTCCAAATTGCTATTTTATACATATTTTATATCCTTATGGCTATGGTGGTCTCAGGTCATTTTTTTAGGCTCTTTTAACTTCCTGATTAAGTGAGAGCCTGATAACCAATGAATTTAATTAAGCAGCTATCAAGCACCAAGAAGGAGTGTAACTGAAGATTATAAATAAAATGAAAGAGAGGGTCTGGGTATTTGTCCTCTCTTTTTGAAACCAAGAGTATATAATGCACTTGGCAAAGCTCTGGTTTCAGTCAACTTGAGAGAAAACTATGAAGTTGGCAAAATTTGCCATCAGACCTGTCCCCCTTCCCTACCCATTACATCCACCTGTTCTTTATGAGATATGATACATCATTGCATAATCGGTCCATTGCTCTTTTTTAAATACTTCTTGACCATCTTGGCTACAGATTATATGGTCTCTGTCCCTTTTAAGCCATCCTGCATCTTCAGTCTTGCAGGCTCTGTGTTTTAACTGATTCAATGTACATCTGTTTAAAGAGGTTAGACTAGAAAAGAAGGTCACTGTTACCCATTACAATGATATCTAAGGAAAGCATGATAGTTAAATATAATAAAAACACAACAGCTAGCATTTTATGAGCACTTACCATCCACCAGAATTTGTCAGACTTTTTATATTATAATAGGAATGTCTCTGGTGGCTCAGATGGTAAAGAATCTGCCTGCCATGCAGGAGACCCAGGTTGGATCCCTGGGTCGAGAAGATACCCTGGAGAAAGAAATGGTATTTCCAGTAATACTCCAGTATTCTTGCCTGGAGAATTCCATGGAAAGAGGAGCCTGGTGGGCTATAGTCCATGGGGTTGCAAAGAGTCAGACACGGCTGAGTGAATAACATACACACAACATATTATGATAACTCTGTAGCGCCCCTCACTTTTGGATGAAGAAACTGAGATTTAGAGAGATTATAAAACATATGGAGGGATTCAGGACTGTGGGTTTCCTCCCAGTTCTGTTGGATTCCAGCGGCTGAACCACAGAGCCGTCAAGTGCCCAAGTGTACTTAGGTCGCTTTTCTCAGGCCCTCCACCTTTGTTTGGACTGCAGCTCTGTTTCAAGGCTCTTGTTAGGTGTGCAGTGGGATGCTAAAGAGAGAGTGAATGAGGGGGTGGCATGTTCAATATCATTTGATGTGCAACCTGCAACAGGTATGATTGCATAAAGCATAGCGTCATCACTGGGATTTATAACATTTATTTATTTCAAAATTTTAAGCCCAATATTTCCCAAATAAAATATAGTTAAGCATGACATTGGTTTACATTTCTGTAAATTTCTTAAACATGTGGTTTAAAAGAAGACAAGTAAATTTCATATCTGTGCAGGCAATCTGTTGCAATATTTTGATTTGAATAAGTTTATGAAGAAAACCTATGCTCACAGAGATATGTGTTGTAAAAGGAAATTGTATTTTCAGATAATTATGGATATTCTCCTTTGAAGATATATCAAAACTTGACAAAGTTGGCTGAACTGTGGAATCCATCAACAACACTGTCAACCAACTTGACCTAATTGACATTTTCAGAACACTCAACCCGACAGCAGCAGAATACACAATTTTTTCAAGTGTAAAAGGAATGCTATCAAGATAGACCATTTTCCAAACTATAAAATGAGTGTCAATAAAAAGTTCAAATCATATAGTATATGTTGTTTGACCAGAATGGAATTAACTTAGAAATATATAACATAAACATATCTGAATTAGTAATAATTTAGAAAATAAAAAAGATGTTTCTAAATAACCCATGATTTGAGGAGAAATAGAGAAATTAGGAAGTATTTCAAGCTGAATGAAAATAAGACAAATATATAATAATTTGTGGAATGCTGCTAGCACATATTTAGAGGGAAACTTACCCTAAGAGTATTATTTTGTTAGAGTATAAACGTCTCAAATCAATGACCCGTACTTCCACTTTAAAAGTAAAAAAAAAAAAGTAAATGAAATCAAAAGTAAAGAGAGGAGATAATAAATACAGAGTGGAAATCAATGAAATATAAAACAGACAAAACAATGACAAAATTGCAGAAATCTGAAGCTATTTCTCTGAGGAGATCAATAAAATTAATAAAGCTCTAGTCAGACTGATCAGAGGGGAAAAAAGGAGAGAGGACACTAATTACAAATATTAGGAATGAGAGAGGTGATATCTCTAAAGATTCTATAGGTATTGAAAGAATAATAAAGAAATATTATAAATTATTGCATGCCAATAAATTTGACAACTAAGATGAAATGGAAAATTCCTTCAAAAAACACAAACCAAAGAAGAAACAGTAAAGATGCTAGCCTTGTATCCACTTTTTTAAATGAATTTGTAAACAAATACCTTCTCTGTAAGAAAACTCCAGGCCTAGTTGACATCTCTGGTATATTCTACCAATCATTTAGAAATAATATTAATTCTACAAATCTCTTTCAGAAAATTGAATAGGAGACAGTACTTCCCAGGAAGGAGTCTTACTATTAATAAAAGCTGGACTCCACTTAGCATGCGTATTTGAAATATTTGGAATTTATTGTACATCATTTATACTTACTAAATCTATCTAAAACAATTTAAAGGTACAAATTAAAACCGGTAGAATTAGTCGTCAAAAAATGCTAAGATGGACTGCCCTATTACTATTAAGGGTTCTGAGAAATATTCTAAACCTGTTTGGTGCCCTCTCTCTAAATTTCATATTAATTTGTTGCAGACAAAAATGAGAGATGATAGCCACAAAGATTCCAGATCTCAGGAATTTTACATTTCATATAGGTTGTTTTCATCATTTTGAAAAATTATAATAATATTCTTTTAACTTCATAAAAAAAACCTATAAATTTTTTAATTTATTTTTAAAAAAGATTTATTTATTTATTGGCTGTGGTGTTTTGTCATTACCACACATGGGCTTTCTCTATTTGCAGCAAGCAGGGCCGATTTTTCATTGACATGCACGGGTTTCTCATTGCAGTGGCTTTTCTTGTCATGGAGCATGGATTCTAGGTGCGCAGAGTTCCGTAAATGCAGCATGTGAGCTCAGTAGTTGCGGCTGGAGGTCTCTAGAGCACTGGCTCTGTAGTTGCGGTGCATGGACTTAGTTGCTCTGTTAGCATGTGGAATCTTCCCAGATCAGGTGCTGACCGGTGTCCCTTGCATTGAAAGGTGGATTCTTAACCACTGGAGCATCAGGGAACACCTCCTCCCATAATTTTAAATTGGATTTCATCTCACTGCCTGGCACATAAATTAATTTTTCTGGAGCTCCACATTGCAGTTTCCCTGACTCATGTGCCTTGCACTTCTTATTCCCATAATGTGAGTGTTTCCGACACAGCCCACATTATTATCGTCAGAGTGAGGAGGCTGAGCTCATGGGGCAGTTGTGGACAGCTTTAGTTGGCAGTCTTTCTTTAACTACTTGGAGTTTCTCATTTTCACAACTTTCATTTATTTAAAACTTTATTTCTCCAAATTGTGGGATTGAGTCTCTAAGACGGAAATCTGTTTCTAATTTTTACTGAATTTCCAAATCTAAGGTCCAACTGTTTTTAAAAACCCTTTCATTTTATTATCTAATTTCACATAAATTTTCACTTTAATGTTAGAGCCCCTTTAGGAACAACCATGATTTTATCTAGCTATTTTGTATATGTTCTTTAAAATATATGTGTGTGTGTGTGTGTGTGTGTGTGTGTGTATTTTGTGTGTGTATAATATGTATTGAGTTGACCGCAAAGTTCCTCAACATCTTACAGAAAAACCCAAAGGAACTGTATATATATATGTATTTATCCTGGCTTATGAGAACATAAAGGAGAGTCAACATAAAGAAGATTTCACTTAATCCCTCCATTGCCTTTAGCTCATGCCACTGTCATCTTTGGATTTCTACCATAATGTCCTGGTTTGTTTTACCTGGTCCAGTTTCTCCCACTTCTAATTCGGTTCTAGTCAGAACGAGCATTCTGAAATATAATCATGTCACAATACTGCATAGACTCCTACAACTCTCCGTTGCTTTGGAAACAGTGCCAACTAATCAGCTGATGCACAGAAGGTCCACTGTGCTGTGTTCCCACTTTATCTCGTCTTTCTCTGGTCTCCTTCTCTTGCTTGACTCTTTCTCCACTGAAATTCTTTCAGGGCCTTTTTCACAGATACTCTTTCCTGTTTCTGGAATCACTCTTCCCCACCTCCTAATTCTCACTTATCTTTCATGTCTCAGCTTCTACATTTCTTTTCCCCAGAAACTTTCCTTTCCCAAGCTCAGTCTGATGCTTCTGCTTTGTGTATCTGGAAGCACCCTGCATTTCTCCTGTCAGAACCTTTGTTAGAGCCTTTTGAATGCTCTGTTAACTGGTTTTCCCACTACACCATAAGGTAGGTGAGGATGGGGACTATTGTCTGTCTTGATCACCATTTTATCCTCCAGGTCTGCCTAACATAGTATCTGGTTTATGATAGGAGATGAATGACAAATGAGTTTCTTGAAAAAGAAAAAGCATACAAAGTAAGCTAAATGGATTTGTAATCGTTTTAGAGCAAACAGTGAGGATTTTTTTTTTTTCTATTCAGAATTAAAGATACTCAAGCCAAAAACAAAAAGCAAAAGAGGGTGACACATACATAAATAACAAGCAACTTAATTAGCTTGATGTTTCTTTCTTTCTTCTTTTTTGGCCATACCACTCAGCTTGTGGGATCTAGTTCCCCAACCAGGGATCAAACCCACACCCTCAGCAGTGAAAACCAATCACTGGACCACCAGGGAAATCCCATGCTTGTTCATTTTTTGAGATAAGTAAATATTATTCTACTCGAGCCTTTTAAAATTAAGCCAACCTAATTTCACTTATTGGAGAAGGAAATGGCAACCCACTCCAGTGTTCTTGCCTGGAGAATCCCAGGGACGGGGGAGCCTGGTGGGCTGCTGTCTATGGGGTCGCACAGAGTGGGACACGACTGACCTGACTTAGCAGCAGCAGCAGCAATTTCACTTATATGAGATATCTAGATTAGTCAAATTCACAGGGCCAGAAAGCAGAATACTGGTTACCAGGGGTGAGGAGACTGGGAGAATAGGGAGTTATTTTTTAATGGGGATTTCAGTTTGGGATGAAGAAAAAGTCCTAGAGATGAATTCTGGCAATGATTGCACAATAATGTAGAAGTCCTTAATGCTGTACAGTCCGTATAACTTTGACTACTTCATTGCACTGTGTTCATTGCACTGTGTGTCACATATTCCTGAAGCAAGACTTAAAGTCATTTGGTATATCGAAGCATTGTTAATATTCCAGCCAGGTACATTCGCTTGTAATGTCTGAGATAATCTTGGTACTGTAAGAGACTTGTGGAGAATTATACATATGAAGCATCCTTTTACTAGTTCTTGGCTCCAGTAAAAGCCACACAAATGAGACTCCTGACCTAAAATAAACTATGGAGGGAAAGGAAATGGAATGAGAGCTTTGGGCTTAAATAGTTTGCTTTTATAGGGAACTTGAGGCTGTCACTCACTGTATTTTCTTGAAATGAAATATACCAGCATCATTTTTTAAAAATTAATAATACCTAATATTAACACATACCACATAGTCTGCTGGTGTTTTTATGTAGATCGTGATAACAGTATAACCTCTTTTATAACTTGCCTTTTCTTAGCACTTGCTCAGAAGTTATTGACTCTGACTCATCTCTGACATAATCTGCTAAATGGAACATGAGACAAGGTTATCTCCTGAAGATTTCAGCAAAAGTAAATAAACCACAAAACATCCAAACAACTGTCTATGTTTACTTCTTTCTTTCTATTACATGCAGGTCAAGTTTTAAGATAGCCAGTCTGCTTGATTGTCATTCATGAGTAATCATATTCCTCAGTTTGGTTTTTATATGTGTGTATTTTGCCAGGGAGGGGAACAGAATCCAAATATGTTATATAAATAGCCTTGTTCATGTAGCTTGCCTTCAATTTCTAGCATTCTGAAGTCACTTTTCAACTCTTCTTCATCCTCCCAGCTCCAAGGTCTGTGTATTGCACTGCTTTGCATAAGCAGAAACAGATGATAGCTGTGAGTTTCCAAAATGGCCCCATTAATATCCCCATTGTTTCACAGTGGGAACGAACTTTGAACCTTGAACTTGTCAGTCCATTAACATGGGATATTGCCAAGTATATGTTCATTTGGAAATGATAATTATTGGTGTGAAACATCTGATTTCATACCTTGTAAAACAAAAATTGGAACAGTGGGCTGTCATTCACCCAATGAAACCATCTAAGTGACATTGAGAATGGTTTTTAAAGTCTTTCAATATGTAGGATCAGTCTTAAAGCTGAAATCACGGTATGTGTGTGATTAGTAGGTTATGAACCTAAGGCTTAAAGGTTTATGAATTCAACATTCAGCAGAATCTATAAAGAGTAATTTTAAATTATTAGCTGTATTTCGCAAAATCCTTTAAAAGCATCTTTTTAATTGAATTTTAAATCAGTAGCAAATATGATATCCAAGCATCACTTGGGGGCATTTTGAAGTTTTCCTTTCAGTCTTTCACCTTTTCTCCATGATTGGCAGCCTGGTGGTTGGGGACATAATAGGAAAGTATCACTCGACTTTCTCCGCTTTCTATGCTATGAGCATCTACACTTGTAATTTAGAATTTCTTCATGATCTGATAGACAGATATTAGATATTGCTACCACCAGCAATAAGAATGTCCTCCTGCAAAACAGAAATGACCGCACACAACTGCTTTTCAATTCTACGTCCAAACTGTTTCTTAGTTTTGAGAATTTAAAGACAAGGTATTGCTGTTTGTAAGAACAGCACTGTAGGAAAGGAGGCAAGTTCTTTCCAGGACAAAGTCAAGACTACAGGGCAGAGACAAACTGTAGAATTCCTGGGAGTTTTTATCTTCCCTCTAGTTGTTATTTGCAGCCACATGCCAGGAAGAGCCTCCTTTTCCACCTCTCACCATATTTATGTGCCTCTTTTTATTGAAGTATAATTGAATTACAATGCTATGTTAATTTCAGGTGTACAGCAAAGTGGTTAAATATATGCATGTACATATATATATATATACTTTTTCAGATTCTTTTCCATTATAGATTATTACATGATATTGAGTATAGTTCTCTGAGCTATATGCTAAGTACATCCCCTAAGTATCTCTTACAATGAAAGTAAAGATACAGTTCTTTCAAGACTTTCAAATAACCTTTTGAAAGTTTTCTGACTTTTGACAAAGTCCCCTTCCCCTGCCTTTTGCTAAGAGTCCAAGGCATTTTCTTTCCTCCCCAGATATCACAAAGCTGGTGTCTCCTGATTTTTGCAAGCCAGCTCTTGGAGGGGTCTTGAGTTATGAAAGTGAAAGTGTTAGTTCCTCGGTCATGTCTGACTCTTTGTGACCCCATGCACTGTAGCCCGCCAGGCTCCTCTGTCCATGGACTTCTCCAGATACGAATACTGGAGTGGGTTGCCATTTCCTCCTCCGGGGATCTTCCCGACCCAGGGATTGAACCCTGGTCTCCCGCATTCCAGCAGATTCTTTACCATCTGAGCCACCACCTAAGTATAAAAAAATTCCTGTCATTTTGATGTGTTAAGAAAGCTGATAGGATGGGTCCCAGTTTCTGAATGGGAACATTTTCCTCTGTGCTTCCTTTAGAGCAATTCTTTTAAATGGCAAAGTCTTACCTTTCCCCTAATAATGCTAACAACATTAATTACTACCTATAGAAATAAGACACAAAGGGTGAATGGTCCATTCATCAAATCCACCTAATGGGGTTCAAGTTGAGGTACAGATTACACTTTGATGGACTCAGGCATACTCTGTATGTTGACTGCATAGTGACCCAGACCATAGTCTTCAGGCACTGCTGCTGCTGTTGCTAAGTCGCTTCAATCGTGTCCGACTCTGTGCGGCCCCATAGACGGCAGCCCACCAGGCTCCCCCGTCCCCGGGATTCTCCAGGCAAGAACACCGGAGTGGGTTGCCATTTCCTTCTCCAGTGCATGAAAGTAAAAAGTGAAAGTGAAGTCGCCCAGTCGTGTCCAACCCTTCGCGACCCTATGGACTGCAGCCTACGAGGCTCCTCCATCCATGGGACTCCCCAAGCAAGAGCACTGGAGTGGGGTGCCATTGCCTTCTCCTACAGTCTTTTGAAATAAGCCTTATTTCCAGGGGTGTGGTTTACACGAGTTAGGAAGGGAGCTGCAGGGAAACAGTGGGTACAGATTCTAGAGAGTCCAGTTTGAAGGAAGCTTCCCTGATAATATAAAGAAAGGTCAGGGCAGCTGAGCAGGTGCAAACGCAGCTGGTGATCCAGATTTTCTAGAAGCACATAGGCTATTAAGCTGTGTGTTTTGTCTATAAAACCTCTTTGTGCCTTTGGTCACTTTGCTGAGAATCATTGCTTGATTTTTGCTTCTGTGAAAGAAATATTAACAGCTATTAACAGTTAGAAAATGTACTTGGGTTTTAAATATATCTTTTTTTTTTTTTTTCCTCCTTCTTTTTTTTCTTTCCATGTGTCCAGGGCATGAACCAGGCATGGGCACAGAGCAAAAGCCAAACTGGGATAAACAAGGAGTTGTTTTGTCCCTCACTGATATGAGACAGGTGCCACCAACCAGGTGCCACTCTACCCAGGTCAGGGACATTAAATATATCTTTAGAAAACGTTTTAGTTAATCCTAATCTGTTTTGGCAAGCCTCAAATTGGGAAAAGATCCCCAAGAAACAAAGAAAAATCATTTCTAAATTCCTTGTTGGCAGGGAAATGTATTTTTTTTTTTAATTTGAGGCTGTTATGTGCAGAACTCATAATGATTAAAAATTTCAATAAAAATTAGGATTTAGGAGGAATTATCAACTTAAACCAGTTTGCCCAAGTGATTAAGAATACAGTAGCTTTAGTGGAAGTTAAAACATTTTAATTAATTTGAGAATACAAACTCAACTCTTACTTCACACACAGTGAATGCAGAATTTATTGGCTGTAAAGTTTTTTACTGAGAATTTTTTAGTGCATTTCATTAAATAAGAATTATAATACTTTTCTTCACTTCTGTTTTTAGAGAAGAGGGTAGGAATACCAAATTGGTTTTGAAAGCATTTCATCCAAAGCTGCCTGAAAATGCTCCTCTCTTTCTTTGTTCAGTGATATAAAAGACTTTGACCTCAGATCACTGTGGTCCCAACCAATGGCATCACTCTCAACTCACTGAAGAGAGGCAATGAAATTATGCTTGTGCTTTGCAAGAAGCAAGATGTCCCAGAGTAGAGAAACAAGCCCTTATTCTGTATAATTTATTCCACATTTTAAAATGTTTGTTCTCTTTTGTAAGCAAGATTGAAGTCAGTATACATAGGAGAATACAAATTGTCCTGGGTTTTATGGGACTGACTTTTTTTTTTTTTTTTTGGATATGGACTATTTTTAAAGTCTTTATTGAATTTGTTACAATATTCCTTCTGTTTTAACATTTTGGTCTTTTTTGCCACAAGGCACATGGGATCTTAGCTCCCTGAGCTGGGATCGAACCTGCACTGCATGCCTTGGAAGGTGAAGTCTTAACCACTAGACCACCAGGGAAGTCCCCCATGGGACTGTTTCGATAAACTAAGTGGATAGATTAGCACACTCAAGACTTAAAATCTATACCTGTTGACAAACTGGACTTAATCCATCTCTTATGTCTAGGGGGGAAAAAAAAGAGGGAGCAGAGTAGCACTACTGAAACATTTCAGAAATAGCAGATCTGGAATTCTTGATTTGGCCATTGGCAGCATCTTATATATCATTAATTATTGGAATCCCTTTTCCACCTTTACCCTCCCAGGCATCTTACGATGAACATGACTGTTCATATGCCATACAGTCTTCAGGGCTAGTTGACCACAGTGAATAGTTAATGCCAGAGATAACTGAGAGTATAAATAGGAAAGGCAAAGCTGTTTAAGTTCCCAAAGATGAGACAATTATTGTGAGATTTCTGTGACTAAATCAGATATTTTATTTGGATAACTGAAGAAAATGCATAGCTACTATCTGGAGCTTTGAGGCATTCTGCCTTAATGAGGGTCTTGAGACATCTATCGTTTAAAATGTAGGATAAGCATCAGCTTATTCAAAGTGATATTAGCTCCTACCATTTTTAATATTCAGCCATGTATATTATAAGGAGATTGCTGGATAAAATGTAAATGCATTTTATTAAAATTTATTTAAAATCGGGGGTAATAAAAAAATAAGGCATAGCCAGTGCCTTTTAACTCCAGTATTAGTTCTGTTGCATCCTTTAAAAAAAGCTTTACTCTTTTCCTTCAAACTTTTAGGAATCAAAGTATGTCTAGCCAATCGATTATTTAGCTTTAGATCTATTACACTCCATGTGGATAAATGAGAACCCTTCTCTAAGTTCACGGTTTAAATATCCCTGCAGCAGTTTTCCCAAAATCTCATAAAAAGCATTAGCAGCTAATTCATCTTTTGCCCCTACATTATCCAAAAGGAAACAAAATCATAGACCAAACCAGAATATAGTTGAAAAGGACTTGTTCATTTCACCCATTCATTCATTTACTCATTCATTTATTTTGCCATGAGAGGGTAGAAGTGGGCTGCTGGGGTGGGAAGACTAGTCGTGGGTTCTGTTTTGTTTTGTTTTAATTTGAGATTATTTGGGAAGCTGCTGTATAAAGTCACTGGCCTTCTTTTGAAGCAGATCTGCCAGTGGATTGAGTGCTGCCAGGACTCAAGAATAAATCCTCTTTTTCTCACTCCCATAATGCTCTAAATCTTCCCACAATACTGACTCTATAACTCCAAATCCCATACCTTCTTCCTTTCTGTCCCTTTCTAAACAAATTCGGGTTATGAATCATACACAGACACAGGGTCCATTTGACGACTGGGCTGGGCTTCTTGTCACCACCTCACTGAATTGGAATGCAGCCCACGGATTCGCCCCTGCCCTGGCCCCCGAGCTCCCCCCAGGCTGGGCGAGAGTTCATTGATGTGCTGAATATCACAAAGACTTAATTCTGCACTGAAAGGTTAAAAAGAAAGGAAGGGGGAGGGGAAAGGAGAGAGGAATAGAGATGAGGTCTGCAGAGAATGGTTTATTCAGCTAATGAACTTTTGCAGAATGGCTAACAAGGAAGAATTTTTGCTGAAAGAAACTTCGTCATTGATACGACTCCTTTCTTCCTTCTATTTGCCCTTTCGAGGGAGAGGAAAGTTAAGAGATACTAGGGATTAAATGATAGACGGGTACAGAAAGATGTGTTTTATAAAAGCAAAGCAAGATATCTCACTTTGGCTTCAGTTTATGCTTGTAGGAAGGGAAGCCTCTCGCGGATTCCCCCTTGCAGCCCTTGTCTCATCTAATATTATGCAGCGAGCAGCTCGGACCCAATTTAGCCTTGTCAATCCACACACAAATCAAAGTCAAGGGATTCCCACAGATTCTCTTGCAACAGACACTGCCTTTGGGGAGAATGACTGAGTAGTCAGTCTTTATGGTAAAACACAGTCTCATTCTCTAAAGGGTATGAATAAGCCAGAGTGAT
Source organism: Cephalophus harveyi (assembly GCA_006410635.1). Classification (NCBI taxonomy): domain Eukaryota; kingdom Metazoa; phylum Chordata; class Mammalia; order Artiodactyla; family Bovidae; genus Cephalophus; species Cephalophus harveyi. Next base: position 712,386 of record SJYT01003478.1, on the reverse strand, counting down.
TTCACAGCAAAGAAAAGAAACTGATAAGAAGCATAATGAAAAACAACATTGTCTGTTCCAGCTTTGTTTCTTCCTGAAGTTGAGAGGAGTTTCCATACACCCTCCGGCTTTTCTAAATTTGTAATAACCTGAGTTCTAGGCAAGGTGAGAAGAAATCTGTAAATGACACTTTAAAACAAAAATGTCTTCACTTTTATGAAAATAACCTCATGTACTTGTGCAAAACATATTCATTGTTTCAATGCCTGCCTGTGACAAATGTCTATATACCTATTATAGGCAATAAGATTACAAAAAATTGGTGCTGGGACTAGCAGAACTGAGGTTTTAACAACTTGAGGAAGCAAATTTGATTTGCATGCCGTTTACAAATGATTTCTAACACCCCTGACACCAGAGTTATAAAAGTTTAAAAATTGCACGATGGCTTTACAACTTTCCTGTATTTGATTTATGTTCGCACACACTGTAAAAGAGAGAAAGCTGGCACTTCCTCTTCCTTCTTATAACTAAATAATGCATCACACATTAAATAGATGAATCTGGTTCTACTGTTCTTCAGACTTCTGACTTGATTACCCAAGTATTGAGGTTGTAGGGAAAAGGAGAAAAGGTTGTAGATGGGAGAAGCGAGAAAACCTTTTCTTCTCCATCTTTTTATCCTTTAAACTGTGCAGTCACAGGTATCATTATGTAGCACCCCAGTTAGACAGTGTTGATGACCTCTGCCTTCAATTGAGAAGATGTGGAGTAAGTGAACCAGCCAACTAATGTGATTAACACAATATTCTTTAAGGCCTTCTCCCCCGATTATTTTCATTTTAGCGTTTTAAGGTTTATTTGTCCATTCAACAAATAAGTGCCGAGCGTCTATAATGTGTCAGGCATTGTCCTAGACTTTTGGGTAGATTAATAGAAAAAACAGATAAAGATACCAGCCCCTTGGGGTTGATATTCAAACATAGAATCTTTGTCTGAGTCATAGAGCCTGATTCTGGTTGTTCAGATTTTTCCACCAGATCTTTTCAATAGTCATAATCCTAGCAAAGACTTTAACTAATACTAATTTTTATTGAGCGTCCCCACTGTGGTTAATGTTTACTCAATGCTCTGCTTTCAGAGGTTGGCACACGTATGTAAATGAAAGTGAAAGCGTTAGTCGCTCAGTCGTGTCCAACTCTTTGCAACCCCGTGGACCCTAGGCTCCTCTGTCCATGGAATTCTCCAAGCGAGAATACTGGAGTGGGTAGCCATTCCCTTCTGCAGGGGATCTTCCCGACCCAGGGATCAAACCTGGGTCTCCTGCATTGCAGGCAGAGTCTTTACTGTCTGAGCCACCGTGTGTGCAAGTGCGCATGCATAATTTCATCCACTGAACATTTATTCAACCTACATCCAACCTACATTCAACCATGTATATTACATTAAACGCGTCCATGGGCAGCAGAATAGAGAAGTGATATCTGAAAGGTGTTTCTAGTCCTTATGCTGTTAACTACCTAATATCAAATAGGGCTTCCCTTGTGACTCAGCTGGTAAAGAATCCGCCTGCAATGCAGCAGACCTGGGTTCAATCCCTGGGTTGGGAAGATCCCCTGGAGAAGGGAAAGGCTACCCACTCCAGTATTCTGGCAAAGAGTCGGACACGACTGAGGGGCTTTCACTTCAAAATCAAATATCCACTCAAGCTAGGTAATACTGTTTTCTTTTCTGCCCTATTTCTTTAGTGTTTTTACTAAAGGTCATGGAGATAAGTTGACTGCCAATAGGAAACGGTTGACAAGAGTCAAATTCAGCCCTTAGACTGTGGAGCTTGGCTGCTTGTTTTATTTATCGTCCCATTCATTTATAAATTCATTTAGTCTTCATCCAATAGATTTTTGGATATTGCAAACTATGTACCAGACCCTGACTATTTGCTGTGGAGAGCAAGGATAAACCAGACAGCCATGGCCTCTGGAATTCAGTCTGGTGGGGAACCAAGATGCTTCTTTGCAAACACAGTTCAGGACTTAAGTGTTCTTTCAGCTGACCTTTGTATTTTTTCGAGACTTTTATGGCAAGTTGTCCCTGCCATCAGAGGAATCCACCAGGAACATATTGATTACAGATTTGAGTTGTCTGGCACGTATGTGCACACACTGCATGCACACACATACACACTTACACACACGCACCAAGATTTCTTTTCCCCCAACTTTGCTGAGCTACTTTTCCTTCTACTGTCTGGCGAGACAATACAGTGATATGCAAGCCTTTCAGAAATCGGACAAGATTCCTGCCCAACTGAATTATTTCATTCTATACTCTGTGTCAGTTCCTGGAAATTAACAATAGACCGTTTCACATTGGTCTTTGATCCCACCAGCTCAGTCATGGTATTTTTCCAGATGTTTCCGCCTTGGGTTGCTATTACAAAAAGCACAGGCCAAGTTGGCCTGTAGCAGGGCTGAGGTATTTGCTTTTTTTGCAAAATGACCTGATCATGTGCTACTCAAGGATTAGCAGAGGGAGACACCCAGACTTTAACATCTGAACAGTCCCTTGAATTATAAGTGTTTTTTAAGAAAAATACCATGCCCAGTATAGAGACAAAAACATTGATTTGGCCTGATTTTGGCAACTTGGTTATGTTTTCAAAAAAGTTAACATGCTGTTTTCTTTCAGTTTACTGTACCCCAAATGGTCTAATATTCCCAAGAATCTAAATGCCAATAAGCATGGAAAAAACCCTCAACTGCCAAGAGATTATGCCCTTTAGGTGTTTGGGCAGAGATGAGACAAATAATTGGCATTATTATGCCCTTTGTTATGATTTCATAAACAAAAATTTCATAGCACGATATAGCACAAATGACAAGAAATGAGCCCACAGCAAAAGGGGCTTGAAGCCTTCAGTGTGAAATTTGCTTCATTGCGCTAGAAGGACAAGTGACACAAGTGTCCCGAGAGAGAGCCCGTAACAGCGAGAGCAGGGGGCCTGGTGCTCCTTGCACTCTAGTCAAACCTGATCTTGAAGAGTTTTCTTTTTTTTTTTTTTGCCCCCTTGTGCGGCATATGGGATTTTAGTTTCCCCACCAGGGATCAAACATAGTCCCCTGCATTGGATGCACAGAGTTTTAACCAATGGACCACCAGGAATCCCTAGGATACTTTTAGATGTACTGAAGCATGTGCCCTAAAGTTTAGTATGAAAGAGTAAAAGCAATTTCTTGAAAGATGACAAGAACCAGTCCCTCGATACGTTCCCACTGAAGAGTGGCCTAAATTTGACTCTAGAGAGAGTAATGAGGATGAATATGTTGTATGAATGTTGACACTTCCATTCTCACAACTGATGCTTATTTTATTAAGGCTTTCTGATGTGACTTGGGCTAATACTCACACAAAACATTGTTAACTGAGCTTCATTTCTAGGTAGGAAGTACCTTTTTAGATGCCTATATACCCTGTGAAGAAAGCTGAGCACTGAAGAATTGATGCTTTTGAACTGTGGTATTGGAGAAGACTCTTGAGAGTCCCTTGGACTGCAAAGAGATCCAACAAGTCCATTCTGAAGGAGATCAACCCTGGGATTTCTTTGGAGGGAATGATGCTAAAGCTGAAACTCCAGTACTTTGGCCACCTCACGCAAAGAGTTGACTCATTGGAAAAGACTCTGATTGTGGGAGGGATTGAGGGCAGGAGGAGAAGGGGATGACAGAGGATGAGATGGCTGGATGGCATCACTGACTCTATGGACCTGAGTCTGAGTGAACTCTGGGAGATGGTGGTGGACAGGGAGGCCTGGCGTGCTGCGATTCATGGGGTTGCAAAGAGTCGGACACGACTGAGCGACTGAACTGAACTGAACTGACTGATACCCAATGATCTATCATTCCAGTCCTAGGTATATTTCAGACAGCAATATGTAGTTATGTGCATGAAAAGACATGTATGAGAATGTCCATAGAAGCATCTTTTGTACCAAAGCAAAAATGGAAACTATCAAAAGACCTATCAACAGTAAAGTGGATAACTTGTAGTATATTCACAATGGCATGCCATGCAGCAATTACAATAAACAAATTACTGTGATGGCCAACCATATGGATGACATAAACATCTTACAAACAATGTTGAAGGAAAGAAACCACAACGAAAGAGTCCAAAATTTATGATTCCATTCATATCAGTACAAAGTCAGGCAAACCAATCTGTTCTGTTTAAAGTTAGGATAATGGTCACCCTGGGATAGGGTGGTGATTAAAGAGGAGCAGAAGAATGCTTCTGAGGTGCCAGTCATATTTTGTTTTTTAATCTGAGTAAAGATTGTTTTGTCACTAAGTCAAGGCCAACTCTTTTGCAATCCCATGGAGTACAACCTACGCCAGGCCCTCTGTCCATGGGATTCTCCAGGCAAGCATACTGCAATGGGTTGCCATTTCCTACTCCAGGGGATCTTCCCAACCCCGGGATTGAAACCACCTCTCCTACATTGGCAGGCAGATTCTTTACCACTGAGCCCCCTGGGAAGCCCAAGTAAAGGTTATGAGATTATATTGACTTTATGAAAATTCTTTGATCCCTGCCCTTGTGTGTGTACTTTTTGATAGGCATGTTAGATTCAATATACTTGTGAAAAGGCAAATACTTTTTCACCTAGTAAAGAAAGTAGCAACAGAAAGACTCAGTTCGGACATATGGGTTGGCTAAAATGTTTCTTGGGGTTTTAACATAGCATCTTATGGAAAAATCCAAACAAACTTTTTGGCCAAACCAATACTTAAAATGAGACATAAATTATCTCAGGATATGAAGATAAGATGGTTGGATGGCCTCACCAATTCGATGGACATGAGTTTGAGCAAGTTCCGGGAGTTGGTGATGGACAGGGAAGCCCAGCGTGCTGCAGTCCACGGGGTCACAGAGTCCGACATGACTGAGCAACTGAACTGAACTGATGAAGTTTAAATAAAAACTAATTTTGTGACTATTCAAGTCTCATTTTCTTACTTTAAATGGTAGAATATTCTCCTGAGTACACATTAGTGTGGATATATTTTGTAGTTATTACTTGGCTAGCAACTCTTCGAAGAGTTGGCATTAAACACTGTGGAAAATTTTGTGGAATTAAAATGAATAGCAAAAGCCATTTTTCCTCCCTAAAATATTCCAAATCTCTTTGATTAGATATTCTCTCTCCCTTCTCTGAAGCTCTACAATATTTTGTATCCCTCTTAGAGATACGTGGACTACCTTGGATGCTTAATCACTCAGTCGTGTCTGACTCTTTATGATCCCTGCGAACTGTAGCCCACCAGGCTCCTCTGTCCATGGGATTTTCCAGGCAAGAATAGTGGAGTGGGTTGCCATTTCCTTGCATAATACTTAATTTTATAAACCCAGATGTCATTCATCTTTGAATCTCCTGTGATATTCTGGAAACAGGCAGTGTGCATGGGTTCAAGACCCCTCTCTGTCCCTTATCAATGGTATAAGTTTGGGTCAACACAGTCTCTCTGTACTCCTCTCCTTATTTATAAAATGGTGGGGGATATTGTAGTACCTGTTTCCTAAGGTTGTTATAAACGTTTAAAGAATTTAGTGCGTAAAATTCTGAGAACCGTTCCAGAAGCACAGTTCAGTCATTCTTAGCTGCTATTTCTGTCAGGGTATCATGATTCCTGTCATGATTCCTAAATGAGAAAAAGGAAAGAACCAAATTCAAAAGATCTAGGAGTAGACCAAGATTCTGTCTGCTAATTCCCAAACACAACTTTCTTTCTCAGCTCTTCTGCAAATACAGTGTGTTGATCACTTGTAGCTAAATGTATGCAAACTGTTCTCATTTAGTCTGGTCATGTACAATTATTAGTTTCTTTTGGGAAATATTGACAGTCTCCTGATTCAGTTACATAGGCTTTTGTTGTTTAGTCGCTAAGTTGTGTCCATTTCTTTTCGACCCCATAAACTGCAGCACGCCAGGCTTCCCTGTCCTTCGCTATCTTCCTGAGTTTGCTCAAACTCATGTCCATGGTGTCAGTGATGATCCAACCATTTCGTCCTCTGTCGTCCCCTTCTCCTCTTGCCCTGAATCTTTCCCAGCATCAGGGTCTTTTCCAGTGAGTCAGCTCTTTGCATCAAGTGGCCAAAGTTTTGGAGCTTCAGCCTCAGTCCTTCCAATAAATATTCAGGGTTGATTTCCTTTAGGTTTGACTAGTTTGATCCTTTTGTTGCCCAAGGGACTCTCAAGAGTCTTCTCCAACACCACAGTTCAAAAGTATCAATTCTTTGGCACTCAGCCTTCTTTATGGTCCAACTCTCACATCCGTACATGACTACTGGAAAAACCATAGCTTTGACTATACAGACCTGTGTTGGCGAAGTGATATCTCTGCTTTTTAATACAGTGTCTGGGTTTGTCATAGATTTTCTGAATAATTATTAGGTTCTTTTATAGAAATATTGACAGTGTCTCCTGATTCAGTTACGTAGGCTAAACTGTATTAATATTCCCAAGAATGCGTAATGGATGAAACACAATAAAAATTTATTCCTAGCTCTCATTATGGTCCAAGTAAATGTTACTTGACAGCTTCCCTAGGATGACTCAAGGACCCAGGCTCCTTTTGTACGAGTACCATTCCCTGAGCCTCAGTTCAGTACAGTTGCTCAGTCGTGTCCGACTCTTTGCAACCCCATGAATCGCAGCACGCCAGGCCTCCCTGTCCATCACCAACTCCCGGAGTTCACTCAGACTCGCGTCCATCGAGTCAGTGATGCCATCCAGCCATCTCATCCTCTGTCTTCCCCTTCTCCTCCTGCCCCCAATCCCTTCCAGCATTAGAGTCTTTTCCAGTGAGTCAACTCTTCACATGAAGTGGCCAAAGTATTGGAGTTTCAGCTTTAGCATCATTCCTTCCAAAGAAATCCCAGAGCTGATCTCCTTCAGAATGGACTGGTTGGATCTCCTTGCAGTCCAAGGGACTCTCAAGAGTCTTCTCCAACACCACAGTTCAAAAGCATCAATTCTTCATAGCTCAGAGCCCAGAGGTGCTGCACTAATTTTTTTAAAGGCCATGATACGCCTTTAATGGTCCACATTATTACTCTCATATTCCTCTGACTAGACCAGCTGATGCCTAGTCAGCTTATGTCCACATCCAACTGAAGGTGGGCTGGCAAATGTTATTGAAGTGTGTGCCCCAGAAGGGGAAACTGAATTTTGCAAACAACTAGCTACGTTTGCTAGGATTTAGAGGTAGGTAAGAGTTTTAGCTCTCTACCTGATGGCCCCACTACAGACATAGCAGCATAATTAGCATAGTTTTTTATACTAGCACATATATTTACTAGCCATCAGGCCCTTACATGATAGTGCCTTTCCTGTAGTTCATCAGAATCCCAGCTCTCCTTCCTTATAGGTGTTTCCATCATGGCTGATATGAAGGAATGAGTCCCCTTGAAATAAACACAACATTATTCTAGGGCCAAGACTTCAGTTAACCTGAGAGATGAATTCAGGTACCCGAAGTGCTGTGAATCCTGCCTGGATATAGTACTCTTCTGGAACCAAGTCACAGGAGCCAATTCAGAGAGTATACCCACCATAGCTAAGTAGATTCTTCTACCATGCACATCTAAGAATGAAGACTATCTCTCTCTTCTAGCCAATATGAATACCTTGAAGCACCAGTCATTTCACTAACACAACCCCCACCTCTTACATGCACTTTGTCAATTATAAAACATCCTAAGGTTAGTAGACTGTAAAAAAGGCTGAGCACCGAAGAATTGATGCTTTTGAATTGTGGTACTGGAGAGGACTCTTGACAGTCCTTTGGACTGCAAGGAGATCAAACCAGTCAATCCTAAAGAAAATCAGCCCTGAATACTGATTGGAAGGACTGCAGCTGAAGCTCCAGAACTTTGGCCACCTGATGCAAAGAGCCAACTCATTGTGAAAGATCCTGATGCTGGGGAAGATAGAAGGCAGGAGGAGAAGGGGGTGACAGAGGCTGAGATGATTGGATGGCATCATGGACTCAATGGACATCAGTGTAAGCAAGGTGAAGGTGAAGTCGCTCAGTCGTGTCCGACTCTTTGCAACCCCATGGACTGTAGCCTACCACGCTTCTCCGTCCATGGGATTCTCCAGGCAGGAATACTGGAGTGGGTTACCATTTCCTTCTCCAGGGGATCTTCCCGACCCAGAGATTGAAATTGACCTGGGTCTCCCGCATTGGAGGCAGACTCTTTAACCTCTGAGCCACCAGGGAAGCCTAAGGGAAATAGTGACGGACAGGCAAGCCAGGTGTGCTGCAGTTTATGGGGTGGCAACGAGTCAGACACGACCGAGCGACTAAATAGCAGCAACAGCTAAGCTTAGCGTCGAGGGAAAAGAAGTGACAACAAGCCTGTAGCAGCCACCCAGGAATGTGGCCTTTTGAGCAAACACAAGCCAACTACGGTTGAAGTGTAACTCTTAGTTAAAGCAACCAGTTGCCCTAGGGTGTAGAGTACACAGATTACTCACCCTTAAGCATGTCGTACAGCCCATGCAAAAATGTTTATTATAGGCAACAAAACATTATGAAAAATAAATTTAGCCTTTTATTCAAATATCTCTAAGACATTCACCTGGAAAGGTTTCCCTATCATATACCACTTCTTTGTAATTCTTTGATTTAATGTAGAATAGGTGAAATACTGCATGCTGATTGGAAGCCAAGTAGCTGTGCTGTGCTGTGGGAAAGTTATTGTCGATTCCTGCCATTGTTTGTTTTTCTTCAAAGTTTAGTAGGTGTATCTCACTTCTCTCAGGGCTTCCCTGGTTAGTCAGACGGTAAAGAATCTGCCTGCAAAGCAAGAGACCTGGCTTTGATCCCTGGGTCCAAAAGATCTCCTGGAGAAGGGAATGGCAACCCACTCCAGTATTCTTGCCTGGAGAATTCCATGGACACAAGAGCCTGGTTGGCTACAGTCCATGAGATCACAGAGTCGGACACGACTTAGCGACTAACACTTTGACTTTTCACTCTTCACTCTCTAAAACTTTTAACCATTTCTTCCCAGAGGAGAAATTCGAGGCGTTAAGGCAAAATTATTGGCTTCAAGATCCATTTGCTTTTCAAAACCCAGAATCAGTAACTGAGTTAAACTTGGTGCCCAAAGAAGAGAATGAAGGATCGTAGCTCAGTTCTTCATATACATTGAGGCATGATTACGAAGCATGAAGTTTATCAGCATTGTGAATTAAGATAAAGGAAGACTTTCCTTTGCTAAGTCAAAAGAGTGTCCTGCTATTATTACCATTCACAGCAACTGGTTTGTGTGAACTAGGGTTTTCAGTCTTAACCCAGTTAAAAACCAAGGAGAGGAATGGATTGAATGGTGCAGCAGATAAGCAGGTAGCATTATCCTCCTGTGTTCTAGACTGGAATGAACTTACGAACAGGCAGGCACACTCACCACGTTAAATCTTACCTGGTTTTTGTTCTTGCCTTTTGTATTTTGTGATGGACTTCCCAGTTGGCTCAGTGGTAAAGAATCCAGCTGCCAAATCGGGAGCCGCAGGAGATGCAGGTTCGATTCCTGGGTCAGGAAGATCCTCTAGAGGAGGAAATGGCCACTCATTCCACTGTTCTTGCTTGGGAAATCTCATTGACAGAGGAGCCTGGTGTGCCACAGTCCATGGGGCCGCAAAGTGTTGGACACAACTGAGAGACCGAGCATGCATGCAGGCACATTTTGTGATAACTTTTTCTGTGTTAAGTGTTAATGTTTCATTTGTATATGATAAGTTTATGTTTTTATTTTTGTTATATTTACATACTAATAGAATCATAATGTCATTTAAAAATAGATTCATGGGGGTACAATGATTTCCTGATTCAATAACTTTCAGAAAAGAAGGAAGTAAAGAAAATGTTAACATTCTTCTGAGACTTTACTCTCGGAAAACGTCCCAAAGCCACTATGTGCTGATTGATCAATCCAGTGGGGGTGTCCTCTGAGTGGTTTTGTACAAAATACTTGAGTTTAGATTATGCTACATGGAGCCACACCTCCTTGAGATGTGGGAAGTGTCTGTTTGTGAAAGTTATTCATTCTTTTTTTTTTTTTTTTTCCAGATACAGGAAAATTCTTATCTTTCAGGATGATTTTTTGTTAGTTTTGTGTTCTTGTTGCTGATGAGAGGTGGGAAAGCTCAGTGTCCTTGAAATGATACTTGAAGTGATGTTTTCTAGTTCCTTAACAGAGGGTTCATTTCTAAGTTGCAGTGGTTGTTTTTAAGTGCCATGGTGGGGTTCCCAGGGAATACTGGAGACCACCCTACTTGTGCTGGGGGCAGTTATCTTCATAGTCTGTGGTTTTCACCATGGCGATGGGAATAGAATTTTTAGCTCTTGGAGCGCTTCTGCATTCTTAAGTAAGCTTGCAAAATACTGCTGGGGACAAAGCAATTGCCTGCTTGAAAGCCACGTGAATGAATAAATTTGGTCTCGGGATTTTTGAACTGTGGTGAAAGACTTTTTGTTTCTTGACTTCTTTCTCTTTCAAAATCACAGAAAATGTTTTCTTCAGATGATGCTCTTATTAACCAAAATGTGATGTATAATTCAGGTAGGTAGACAATTTTAGCACATAAACCTATAGATGAAATTCTTGGGTATCTGAACAATGATTTCCAGTCTGTAAAAATCTTTTAAGAATTTTAATCTTAAGTAGAAGTTCCCATTCTAGACATTTTCTTGACACTTGATACTGAGTAAGCTTCAGGACAGGATGCTTTTGTCGGGAACAAAAATTGTAAACTGTCTAGAACCTGGCTTAGGGATTCTGCCGTACTATTAAATAGCATTGAGGAATGTTGAGTTATTCTTTTTCTAGAAAATGACTAATGCCAAAAAGCAGCCTATTGTTATAGAGCAAATTATTTTGGATTGTCTTTTTTTTTTTTTTTTTTGATCACATTATTTCTTTTCTAACCAAGTGCCAGTTTTAAAGACCATTAGCCAAAGATCCTTCTGATGTTTTATCCAAATGACTTAATGGTTACTTTAGGAAATGTATAGAGCTATTGTGTATGTTGAACTTGTCATGTTGTAAACAAAAGTGGGGTCTGGCTGCCTAATAAACAGGCCAGGTTGGTGGAAAGGAAAATTTGCTTTATTTTGGATGCTGGCAACCAGGGGATGGGGGAGCTGGGTGGACATCTGTCCAAAGCCTGACTCTCCCCAGATCCTGACAATCAGGGAACAAGAACTTTTATAGACGGAGGGAGGGGGTCACATGTAGAAGCAGCACAGTCAGCTCTGGCAGTCATCTTGAAATTCATCCTCAGTGGTCTGACCAGTGTCATCTTGATTGTTCTAAATACAGTTAATCTTCAGTTCCAGGGTTGGTTTGTTCCCATTTCCTTGAGGGCAGTTCTCAGAATTGTGGTAGCTCAGGGCTACAGTCGGAGAAAGCGATGACCCCACTCCAGTCCTCTTGCCTGGAAAATCCCATGGACAGAGGAGCCTGGAAGGCTGCAGTCCATGGGGTCTCTAAGAGTCGGACAGGACTGAGCGACTTCCCTTTCACTTTTCACTTTCATGCATTGGAGAAGGAAATGGCAACCCACTCCAGTGTTCTTGCCGGGAGAATCCCAGGGATGGGGGAGCATGGTGGGCTGCCGTCTATGGGGTCACACAGAGTTGGACACGACTGAAGTGACTTAGCAGCAGCAACTTATTAAACTTATTTTTTGGCTAAATTGTTTCCATAGACAGAAGGCAGGTTTGAGGACGTGGAGTACAAGGACCATAAGACCCTGCTCCATTTCAATGTTAGATTGTGTATGGTGGAAAGTACTTAGAAGGTACTTGGTCCAAAAACATATATGAGTCTCCAAAGTGCATCAGGGCTTAGAAGAGTATGATAACAAAAAATGCCCATTGATGCCAGTCATGTATAATATCTCAGTCGTTCTCAATTTGGAATATAAAGTATTTAGATATTAGGTCAAATAAACTCAGAAGATATGTCTTGCAGAGAAAGCCTACTTTGAATTAAAAATCAAAAACCCTTTTGGCTTATAGATCTAAGTGATGTTGTGAAAGTCACCTGCTTCAGACTACAAATTCCTCATGTTTTATCGTCACTTTCCAACTATGGAACACCCTAACTTACATTGTTGTGATGGGCTTTTTATAAGACAATAAGGCTATTTGAGGCAGAATAAGACAAATGAGAAGTCCTTATTATCTTAAAGTCAACCAATTTAGCCAATTCAAAAAAATCACGACACAAACTTCTCCTCCTTCCCATTACTATTGAAAATAACCTCTAAATTTTGTTTCTGGTTATGGCCCCGCAAGCACCAAATGAACTGACTTGCTGTGTTTGAAGTTGACAGGCAGTGTCTTTGTGACAAGGCATCAACTTGTTGTCTGTCATGGTCTAGTTGTATTTGAACTTGATTTTTATTTTTCATTGAGTATTACTTTTCAACTTTTTATAAGAGTTCAATCTGCACCTCAGTTTAAAGGCAAAGAACAAATTTTTTTTTAATGTGTTTCGGAGCATTATTGTTAGAGCGTTTCAGTTTCCTATTATGAGAATTGAAAATTAGCTGGGTATTTATAATTGGCTATAGGCAAGCACTAATTCTGAAAGATCTGTAAAAGTGACCAAATAAATTATACTTAATTAAAATGGTTATACCAGGAACTCTGTAACATTGTTTTTAATTTGATTATGAAAAGATAGCTTCATTACTACAGCATGATTCCCTTGCCTTAGGGTCTGCTAGTCTGGACTGAGATTTCTGCCTGTATCGGGTAGTTTATTTTAGTCTAGATTAGGCCATCAAGATGTGGTTATAAATAAAAAGCAATTTCAATTTCTATAACTCACTTGTAAATAAGTTTACCTAAAACTCAGCTATTTCTCAGCATAATTGAATAGTTTATTCAATAGTTTTTTTGACATACTTAAGATTGCATGTATATTGTGTTTGCTTTCTTAATTTCTAATTGTATTTCAAGAGGGTTTTGAGATAGCTAAATACAAACATCCTGATTTATCCTGTGGCAAGTACAAAGAGAAATAAGTAGTCTCTGCCATCCACTTCCACACTTGGTTATTATGCAGAAGGAAAGGACAATACCAGACACTGTGTCCCAGATGGGAATCTGCCACCTTCCATGAGTTCTCAGGAAATGCCTCTGTTTCTTTCCAAGAGCATCAAGTACTGTTTATCTGACTCTAATAATTGGGTTGTTACATAGTCATTGATGGCTAATTAAACTATAACTTTCGTGAAGCGGTTCTTGAAATTTAAAAAAAAAATGGTTGAGTCAAAAATCAGTTGTTATTAACATTCATTGCATGCAAAGGTGTATGTTCTGTGTATTTCTGTATATAGATGGGTCGGCGAATATGAAGGTGAAACCCCTTTTCAAAGAAGTATTCATTATGTAGAAAAGCATCACCTTTGCACCTCAAATTTATTTGTATTTGCAGCTCAACACTTTTTTTTTTTCCTCCAGTGACAAGCAACCTGATATTTTCTAAAGCTTTTCTGGGTCGTTTTCCTTAGCAGATACTATGTTTTGATGACAGGCTTAATTCTTCCAGCTTTCAGTTTCTGAGTTGTTTCACCTATGCCTCACTTGGCATTTACCTGAGAAGGATGAAAAGTTAGTGAAGATGTTTTGTAGGTGAAGATCTGGAAAATGGAAAATTTGCATACTGTATAGAAATGCCTTAGCCTGAATCAAGGTAAACTTCGTGATGAACTCCAGAACATGGAGTACTCAGGGGCTTGGTCTGGAAGAACTAGATTCTATCCTAGAAATTCTAAGCAGAAGATCTACAACTGTATTGGAGAGACTAGGAAAGTCATTAATTCCTTGATTGGTGGTTGTTGGTGTTCAGTCAATAAGTCATGTCTGCCTCTTTGTGACCCCATGGACTGCAGCACGCCTGGCCTCCCTGTCCCTCACCATTTCCTGAAGTTTCCCCAAGTTCATGTCCATTGAATATAAAGAGGCAAAAAGATATGACACTGAAAGATGAGTCCCCAGGTTGGCAGGTGTCCTCTATCCATACAGGATTTTTAAAGGAAAGGGATATGTGGAATCCAATGAAAGAAATAAAATATCTATGGAACTCAAATAGTTACATTTGAAACAGCAAAGGATATAAACTCTAAGCTTAATGTAGACAGCAGAATTCTGTTATAAGAAGAAAATTAAATAAGTAGATGATTTTAGTCTAGAGATCTGGGCTATAAGACTATTTGGAGAGCATGGTTTTGAGATCCATGTTGCCTGTTGACTGTCAAAACAGAATTTGCTCCACATGTTGATGATGATAATGAGAAAAACTACCCTGATCTGCTGCAGTGCCAGAGTTTATGTCTAGGCTAAAATCTGAGGTTGATATTCAGTCACTCCCAGTGGAGAAGTATAATCTCAACCATCCCATGGCAGCATGACCACAAAATTGTTTGAGGTGATCTGGTTGTTTTCATTAGAAGACTTAAAATTAAATGTGCAATGTTTTTTAAAATGTTATGTTTTACTCCAGAACAGTAAATGTTTTTGTATTAAGAAATCTGAATGTATATGCATTGTAAGTGTTTACTATCACTGAGCCCTGTGATTAAATTAACATGGGTAATTGACTATTCAGACTGGCCGTTTTAATTTGAAATATTAATAAGTTCATAAACAATATTGAACCACTTGAGATAACTTAAGATCCACCATGTTTAAGGTTTAATTTGCTATATTTGTAAGAACTGCTAATGTGTGTGGTAGAATTTGAACTCTAATAATTGAGGTAGTGGAGGAAATCAAAGGTAGTAAGCTTGTAAATGTAGTTTAAAATGTTTACAGAGTTTAAGTTAATCAACAGGCCTAAGTGTTGATCAGAGATCACTTAAAAGACATTATCATTTGCTAAATTTCAAGAGAATAAAGATATTTTATAAAGTGAATTTAGAAATTTCAGGAATATTTATTTTTAAGAAAATAACTACTAGGGACTGCTAAGACTTTACCTTCCAATGCAAGGGTGCAGCTTTGTTCTCTGATCGGGGAGGCAAGATCACACATACGTCGTGGCCAAAATCCCAAAGCATAAAACAGAAACAATATTTTAACCAATGCAATAAAGACTGTAAAAATGGTCCACACAGAAAAAATTCTTTAAAAAAAGAAAGAAAAGAATTTCTAGATAATCTTAACTGAGCAAAAACTAACCTTGGAGATATTAAAAGTCACACCCTGATAATATACTGATGGGATTCTTCCTCAAATGGTATATTGTTTACTGAAAAGAAAAGCCACTGAACTGGATAATATTTTACACAATCTCAAGCCCCGATTGAAAAAAATGTATATATTGTCTCTTCAGACACAAGACCAAGCTGGACCACAGAGGGAAACTGAGCTGAATGCTCTGTCATCATTTCCCATTCATCCCGAACTCCGGGGAGCTCACTCACAATACAGAATAATAAATTAACGCCAGTCACACCCATGAGGCCTCTTTAATGTTACCCATTGCAAAAATACTTTGGACAGATTCCATTCTTTGCTTTAATAGGATGAGTCTTGCCATTAACTCAGATTTAGCTTATGGAGACGGCAATGGCACCCCACTCCAGTACTCTTGCCTGGAAAATCCCATGGACGGAGGAGCCTGGTAGGCTGCAGTCCATGGGGTCGCTGAGAGTCGGACACGACTGGGCGACTTCCCTTTCGCTTTTCACTTTCATGCATTGGAGAAGGAAATGACAACCCATTCCAGTGTTCTTGCCTGGACAATCCCAGGGACGGGGGAGCCTGGTGGGCTGCCGTCTATGGGGTCGCACAGAGTCAGACATGACTGAAGTTACTTAGCAGCAGCAGCAGCAGCTTAGAGAAAAAAGGGCTGGAGCTGCCCCCAAGCAGCTTGGACTAATCTTGCATGTCCTTTAATACTTTACCACATGCCTTCCTTCACCCCGGAGCTCCCTAAAATGTATTCACCCTCACTCTCCACTGTGGCCTATGAACATTACCTTCATCTGTGGCATCTGCTTAGGTTATGAGGAAGAAGGGCCCACAAGCTTCTTTTAGTCTGTGTATGTGTTGGTTTCTTGAAATTAGCAAGAACATTTATGCCTCTCTCCCCATAATCTGAGACCTTACTTAGAAGTTATCAAGACTTTCCTGGTGTCCAGTAGTTAAGAATCCACCTTGCGATGCAGGGGACACAGGTTCGATCCCTGGCTGGGGAACTAAGATCCCATATGCTGCAGAACAGCTAAGCCCACAACTGCAGCTACTGAGCCTACATGTCACGACTAGAGAGACCATTCAGTGCAACAGAAGATTCCACATGATGCAATAAAAATCCCGAGTGCAGCAATTGAGACCCAACACAGGCAAAGAAATACATAATAAATATATATATTTTTAAAGTTACTCATCCATGCCAGATGTAGGAATTGTAGTTTGTAGAGACAGCCTAGAAAATGTTTACATCGTCAAGAATTTGAGTGGAAGATATTAATAGAATGTGAGGAGAATAAATATTTTAGAGCAGAAAGAATATTTTGGAGAGCACAAACAAATCTGTTTTTTCCAGCACAGCCCTGTGAGTCATCAGGCTAATCATTTAAATATTATCCCTATGCTTGATCAAAATTAGATAAAAATGACCATCAGTTTTCAAGATGTGATTTTTTTTTTTTCATTTTGTGGGTGAATCTAGTTTTCTAATTCAGATAAACGAAAGGCTACTGAATGAGGCAAATGCTGCTTGAAGATGGGGAGGACTTGCTGAGGGGTGTAATTCAAAAACGTGAGAGACAGGTGTAGATTAGAAATGACAGGAGACAGTCTGCACTATATGATTTGTAATTTGACTGTCTATGCCCAAGTTCATTCATGTAAGTCCGGGAGGACAATGCCCATAAATATATGCTACTCATCACCTTACATGGGCTTCCCAGGTGGCTCAGTGATAAAGAATTCACCTGCCAATGCAAGAGTCTCGGGTTCGATTCCTGACTCGGGAATATCACCTGGAGAAGGAAATGGCAACCCACTCCAGTATTCTTGCCTGGAAAATCCCATGGACAGAGGAGCCTAGCGGGCTACAGTCCATGGGGTCTCAAAGAGTTGGGACACGACTGAGCAACTGAGCATGCACACGCATCTCCTTGCCCTCACTATCTCTTTAAGTTCTTGCTTTTTATATCTTCAGCTTTATCTAGTTCTCTTATGATCACATATGCACTAATCTTGCCTACAAATAGTTTACAAATGCCCTCCTGTCATTCCAGTGTGCTAAGTTGCTCAGTCGTGTCCGACTCTCTGTGACACCATGGACAGTAGCCCGCCAGGCTCCTCTGTCCATGGGGATTCTCCAGGCAAGAATACTGGAGTGGGTTGCCATGCCCTCCTCCAGAGGATCTTCCCAACCCAGGGATCGAACCCAGGTCTCTCTCATTGCAGGCGGATTCTTTACCGTCTGAGCCACCAGGGAAGCTCTCTGTCATTCCAAAGTACCTGTTAAATAACTGATCACACAGTTAGCACTCAAATATTTGGTTAATTGGCTAGTTTTAACTGGGGGAGAAAGTATCAATGAAATGATAAATATTGAATTCCCTGACATACATTTTGCACAGATATATCTTGAACACCTTCTAGGTAGCAGGCACTGTACAAAACCAGAGGTGAGAAAAACAACCAATACTTGGCCCTCATAGAGCATACAGTCTAGGAAGCAGGTGGTGTCAAAACAGAAATGGCCCAGCTATATGGACTAATCATAGTCCATGCGTGGCATGGCTATGTTGACTATATAGAAATGGACTAATTACAAAATGAGAAAATGTACAGAGAGCTCTGAGACAGAGAAAACTAAATTACAGAGGAACCTAAATTAGGCGAGGGCAAGATTAGCAATGTTTTTACTGAAAAAAATAATTTTGAAGTCAGTGGTTCCCAAATGGCTAACCAACAGAATCAGCTAGAGAATAGTGACTGCAGACAAGTACTGTTTCATTCCACTTACACGAGGTACCTAGAGTAGTCAGATTCATAGAGTTAGAAAGTACATTGGTGGATGCCAGGGGCCCAGGCGATGGAGCGGAAGTAGATTGGAGAGTTAGTGTTTCACTTTAAGGAAACAGTTTCAGTTTAGGAAGGTGAAAAATTCAGGAGATGGATAATGGTGAAATTTGCACAACAATGTGAGTGTCCTCAGTGCCGCTGAACTGTACAGTAAAATATGGTTAAAATATTGCTTTATATTATGTGACTTTTACCACAATAAAAAACATTAAAAATATTGATGCCTGGCCCTCAGCTTCAGATGTTCTGATTTGATCTGTATGGGATATGACCTGGGCTATGGAATTTTTAGAAACTAATTCTGATGTGTAGCCAAGTGTGAGAACCAGAGATTTATGTGGAGACCCGAATGCTCAAACTACCGCACAATTGCACTCATCTCACACACCAGTAAAGTAATGCTTAAAATTCTCCAAGCCAGGCTTCAGCAATATGTGAACTGTGAACTTCCAGATTTCAAGCTGGTTTTAGAAAAGGCAGAGGAACCAGAGATCAAATTGCCAACATCCGCTGGATCATGGAAAAAGCAAGAGGGTTCCAGAAAAACATCTATTTCTGCTTTATTGACTATGCCAAAGCCTTTGACTGTGTGGATCACAATAAACTGTGGAAAATTCCGAAGTAGGTGGGAATCCCAGACCACCTGACCTACCTCTTGAGAAATCTGTATGCAGATCAGGAAGCAACAGTTAGAACTGGCCATGGAACAGCAGACTGGTTCCAAATAGGAACAGGAGTACGTCAAGGCTGTATATTGTCACCCTGCTTATTTAACTTATATGCAGAGTACATCATGAGAAACGCTGGACTGGAAGAAACACAAGCTGGAATCAAGATTGCGGGGGGAGGGGGGAAACATCAATAACCTCAGATATGCAGATGACACCACGCTTATGGCAGAAAGTGAAGAACTAAAGAGCCTCTTGATGAAAGTGAAAGAGGAGAGTGAAAAAGTTGGCTTAAAGCTCAACATTCAGAAAACTAAGATCATGGCATCTGGTCCCATCACTTCATGGGAAATAGATGGGGAAACAGTGGAAACAGTGTCAGACTTTATTTTTGGGGGCTCCAAAATCACTGCAGATGGTGATTGCAGCCATGAAATTAAAAGATGCTTACTCCTTGGAAGGGAAGTTATGACCAACCTAGACAGCATATTGAAAAGCAGAGACATTGCTTTGCCAACAAAGGTCCATCTAGTCACGGCTATGGTTTTTCCAGTGATCATGTATGGATGTGAGAAGGCTGAGCGCTGAAGAATTGATGCTTTTGAACTGTGGTGTTGGAGAAGACTCTTGAGAGTCCCTTGGACTGCAAGGAGATCCAACCAGTCCATTCTAAAGGAGATCAGTCCTGGGTGTTCATTGGAGGGACTGATGTTGAAGCTGAAACTCCAGTACTTTGGCCAACCTCATGCGAAGAGTTGGCTCATTGGAAAAGACCCTGATGCTGGGAAAGATTGAGGGCAGGAGGAGAAGGAGACGACAGAGGATGATATGGTTGGATGCAATCACCGACTCGATGGACATGGGTTTGGGTGAACTCCAGGAGTTGGTGATGGACAGGGAGGCTGGGCCTGCTGTGGTTCATGGGGTCTCAAAGAGTCAGACATGACTGAGCGACTGAACTGAACTGAACTGAACTGAGGGGTGAATCAAAATGAACCAGGTAAAGAATTCAGAGGGGGCTTCTTAGCCCCTGGAGGTAGAAAGGCTTGTACACTCGGGCTGAAAGAAGCCTCGTTAGCTGAGTCAGGGTGAAAAATGGGCTGCTGACTGCTGACCAAGCCATCTGGGCCGTGCACAACTGTGAGGTTCATTTTGTTAGATAATCGTAAGCAACTCGGTGAGAGAAAGCCACTCCCTTATGATCTGGCTTCTAGGTTACAACGGGCTTGCAAAGAGTTGGACACCACTAAGAGACTGAACTGAACTAAACTAGATTACAAACATGTAAATTACAAACAAAATTCTGTGGCCCACCTACTTAGTAAACAGCCTTTAGGAAAGCAGACACAGGACAGATCACACACTTTGTCCTTTAAGCTGCATAAAGTCTCAGCTTTCTCTATTTCTAGGTGGACTGACCTTCCCTTGTATGAAAGGTTTACCTGGGACAAAAACAACAGCATTAACACAGCAGGATTCCAGCCCTTCTACTTGGGATCATGAATCAGAAATCCTTCTAACCCTATGGCTGGGCACAGATCCAAGGGATCAAGCCTCAGGCACTACCCCTCCAAGAGGTGCGAGAATCACATCTAATGGGATGCTGGCCAGGCTAGATTCTTATAACCTCACATAACAGAGAGGATATGCCTAACTTACTTTCCGCTCACGCACATATTTCAAAAATCCAAAGTGTCATCTAATGAGATCCTATTATTATATCCATCATGCTAATTAACAAAACAGTATTTTCACCAGTAAAAACCTATTGCTCGTATTTATTTGCAGTTGGCATTGTTGGTTTCTGCTCTTGATTGATTTGCAGATAATAGCAAGGCTTGTCTTAGCTGCCTCTAGACTGTGGAAGCTTTCTCATCCAATGTCACTTGCCACCGTGGCTTGGGCATTTCTTCATAACATGTTAGCTGATGACTCCTGGACATGAAAGTTTAAACCAACTGGTATATGCACAATATAACACTTATTTCATATTTGTTAATGAAATAACAAAGAAAATTATAAACTTGTGACAGGGGAATAATGGTCACCTCTAAGCCTGGAAAGATTGGACAGGAGGCTAGGAAAAAATTCTTTTTAAATGAGAACGCTAACGCTGATGAACTTCCTTCCCTGACTATTTATAGAACACAAGAGTTTAGAGAGTGCAGAGGCGTAAACTTGGAAATAAAGGAGAGCTGCTGGGATGTTCCCTTGTCTAGACTGGCAAAGCTTTCATTGTCCAATTCTGTGAATGACTTGAATTGCCCCTTGATCAAAGCGTGGCTTCTCCCAGGTCTCCTACCCTAGTGATCCCTATTTTGGCTTGTTTCTCAGTATCTAGGGATTTAGAGATTATTAAGGAAACTCTGGGATGTAATTATCAAATTATCTTGCTGTCTCCCTGGGTCATTGTGTACCCTCCTGGGGGAATTCTTCCCAGGAGCCTTTGGCTCTGTTTCGATAATGAGGTGCCATCTTTGATCAAGAGAAAATCAAAGTGAAGATTTGAGTTGCTCAGGAGTCACAGCCCCAGCCTCTCAGACTGCGAGAGCCACTTTCCCACAGTCAGTTGAAAAGACCAGGCGGGGATTCTGAAGTCTCTGTTGGATTTCTTTCTGATACTGCTAGACTGTAGTAGCTTCAGCCGCTAGCAAAGCCTTCATGTGGCTCTCAATAGTGGAGGTGTTTATGATGGCGTCTTCCGTTCTAGCGTGTCTTCTGCTCTTGTTGCTGGAGGATTCTTTTGCTTTCATTGCAGATAGCTTTTAGAAATTGCTTTCATGAGCCAGCATTTTCTAAGCTCTTTTGTATTACAAATGGGGCCTGTGATTATGGGCCGTGTCTGTGTCATGCATGCTTAGTCGCTTCAGTCGTGTCCAACTCTTTGCCACCCCGTGGACTGTAGCCCTCCAGGCTCCTCTGTCCATGGAATTCTTCAGGCAAGAACACTGGAGTGGGTTGCCATGTCCTCCTCCAGAGGATCTTCCCAACCTAGGGATCGAACCTGTGTCTCTAATGTCTCCTGCATTGACAAGGAGGTTCTTTACCACTAGCAGCACCTGGGAAGCCCAAATCTATATTACCAACAGAAATATAACGTGACCGCATAGGTCATTTAATGTTTTCAAAGAGCTCTATATTAAAAACAAAGAGAAACATGAAATTAGCTTTAATAACGTATTTTAAGTAACCCGATATATCAAAATACTATTTCAACATGTAATCAATATAAAATGTACTGATGAGGTATTTTCCTCTTCTTTTTTCATACTAAGGCTTTGAAATTGGTGTGTCTTTTCAACTTCCAGTATATTTCAGTTCGGGCCAGCCACATCTCAAGTGCTGGTGGCAGGCTACCATGTTGGATAGCAGAAGCCTCCATAGTATTACTAAGAAATCTATTATCTGAATAATCTATTTTCCATTCAGCTTCTCATTTGGGTTGATTTTTTTGAAAGCATATGCCCAGATCCTTCTATATCTTCCAAGTGGCTCTCCTGATTGATGGCCCCTAATTTTGAGAAGGCAAGGTTAAGGGTATTGTTGGAAGAGAGCTAATTGGCCTTGTGGAATTCATACTTGTCTTTTAGTTCCACGCCCCAAACGAGCCATGTTGGTTAATTGTTCGTGGCAATGTAGAAGTGACAGAAGCCAGGCTGATGGCTTAGGGGCAGAGTATTGGCAAATCAGGGAAGGATGAAAATGATTAAACAATAGAGTACGTGATTCTTTTGTGAAACCTGAGTTTTAAACAATCAGAAGGAAAAGGCTTAGTGTTTTCTCTGAAAAGCTCAGAGAGGTTCAAACTGCTGTCTTTCTGCTTTAGCACCAGTGTGACAGTGACACCTGGAAGGAATAAGCACAGATGGAGAGCGCCCCGTCTCCAAACCTCACTCAGCCTGACAGCATGGGATGGTGAGGTCATTTCCCCCGCTGGCTCCATGTGTCCCTAATCTGGATCTTCCCAAGGCTGATGAATTTCTCCTCTTCAGTGAAAACAGCGATGTTCTCATTTTAAAGGCGAGAAACAGAGAAAGAGGAACAAACTTTACTTTGTTTTCTTCGCTTCCAGTTTCCACTTTCATTGTTATTTATGTAAGAGGGTTCATGCACGTGACTTTGACACTTGTGGGCACTTTTCTCAAAGTCCAAATAAATGTAATATTACCCACATTTGAAAGACTTGGGGGGGAGGCTCTATAATTGTTGGACTTAGAATGCTCAGTTTGTCTGCTATGAATACTTCCAGTTACACTCAACATAGTTGTGAGACCAGAATTTAATACTGTGAATGGCACCCCACTCCAGTACTCTTGCCTGGAAAATCCCATGGACAGAGGAGCCTAGTGGGCTGCAGTCCATGGGGTCACAAAGAGTCGGACACGACTGAGCGACTTCACTTTCACGTATTGGAGAAGGAAATGGCAACCTACTCCAGTGTTCTTGCCTGGAGACTCCCAGGGACGGGGGAGCCTGGTGGGCTGCCGTCTATGGGGTTGCACAGAGTCAGACACGACTGAAGTGACTTAGCAGAGATTAATAGCTCTATAAAGGAATAATCCAAATTTGTTTTCTGTATATTAATTATAGGATGGCTTGATTTATGTTTAAATGATTTTTTTCTATAATATTTCTCCTTCATCTGTTTCATTGGTGGTTAAGCTTGAAAATAGGTGAAACTGAGACATAATCATAAGAAATCAAGAAAGTGGAGAGTAGATACAATGATTGATGCTGACTGGCATTTTGGTGCTGGAAAGATAACAGAATGATCTTACTAATGTCAGCCATCCTAATAATAGTCTGAAAGGTCTAAAAGGTATTTCCTCTAATGCAGCATTTTCCAACAGAAATGTCTGCAAATGATGCAAATGTTTTATATCTATGATGCCCAATGCAGTAGCCACTGGCCTAGCTACTGAAGATGTGAAATGTAGCTAGTATTAAAGAGAAACTGAATATTTACTTCACATTTTGATTAAACTCAGGTCAGTTTTTTTTTTTACAAGTGAACATTAACAGAAAATATCAAGTGAAGCAAAAGCAGTCACGCTAAAGTATATATTATCACCATCCGTCTCTTTAAATGTACAATTATTAATTACTACTTCACACTGGACTTGCTTTCCTGGATCATATTTTATGTGTTTTTTTAACCCTGATAGTCAGAGTCCTCTGATCTCCAGAGCCCTTCCAACCCCTTATGGATGCTGATATCAATGGAATTCATCTCACCCAAGATACAAGAGTCAGCATTAGGCATATGCCATGGCGTTTTGACCTCTGGATGAATTTCTCTTTCGTGCAGCTTGATCTTTATAGAACACTATCCTTTCCAAGCACCATGCTTCTCCCGCTTCCACAAACAAAAGTTAACAATTCTTACCTTGCTTTCCCAACTTTGCTATCGTAAACTTGCAATTAATACCTACGTAGGGACTTCCCTGGCAGTGGTTGTGACTTCACTTTCCAATTCAGGGGGTGCGGGTTTGCTCCCTGATCAAGAAGGTAAAATCCCACATGCCTTGGTGGCCAGAACATCAAAACCTAAAGCAAAAACAATATTATAACAAATTCAATAAAGACTTTAAAAATGGTCCACATTAACAAAAAAAAAATCCTTTAAAAAAGTTATACCTACATAAATGTTTTTGATTATAGTTTAAAAATAACTTGTGCTTCCCCTCTTCCAGTTGTCTTCTTCCCAGCATCACTTTCCTCTTCTAATAAATGCTAATTAGTATGTTTTTCGTGTGGGGCTTCCCTGGTAGCTCAGCTGATGAAGAATCCGCCTGCAATGTGGGAGACCTGGGTTTGATCCCTGGGTTGGGAAGATCCCCTGGAGAAGGGCATGGCAACCCACTCCAGTATTCTTGCCTGGAGAATCCCATGGACAGAGGAGCCTGGAAGGACAGTCTATGGGGTTCCGTGGAGTCTGACACAACTGAATGACCGAGCGCAGCACAGCACATGCTTTTCGTGCCGCCTTAGAAACTTCTGTATTAACGTCCTTCTGCTCAAAGAGGCTGCTCTTAGTTTTCGTCTGAATCCTTCCGATTATTTTGAGCAGAAATGAGTATATCAAAACCACTTTAGACTGTGATCCTGTACTCTTTCTCAACAAGATGGCAGCAAGTACTATAAAAGTGTGGTTCGTTACAGATTTTTATATAAGCAGCAGATTAAACCAGATTGAGTGTTAAGCTCTCTTGGCTTGCAAACACTTTTGTTGCAAATTTGAAAGCCCTGGGTTGGAATTTTTATAGTATCTGACAAACCATAGGCTTTTAAAAACTTGAATTCTTATACTAATTATTGGCTTGAGGAAAGATTTCGAGTTGTAAGGTAGGTTGGCTGCATACATGTCAAATGATTGTAAAAAGTGTTCTGCTGTATTGGAGGCTGGTGGCGCTTGGCTGAATCCTATCAATCCACAATATCCAAGAAGGCAAACTGGTACCAGCAAAAATTCCAGGCTGGTTAAATGCAGCCCTTCATTGAGTCATCTCAGATATGGAGAAGTAAAGATTGAAATGGCATATGGCTCACTGGTGTTCTACCCTATGCAGAAGAAGCTTAACCCTTAGCACTTAACCTTAACCATCAAGGAATATGGATATTCATGTTTCTCACAATGGTAAATTAAAGGCAGAATCTCACAGGTCAGGTCCAGCGAACCCAATGTGTTTTTAATGTTTATTTAGGTCTTTAATGTTTATTTACTGCTACTGCTACTGCTAAGTCGCTTCAGTCGTGTCCGACTCTGTGCGACCCCACAGATGGCAGCCCATTGGGCTCCGCCATCCCTGGGATTCTCCAGGCAAGAACACTGGAGTGGGTTGCCATTTCCTTCTCCAGTGCATGAAAGTGAAAAGTGAAAATGAAGTCGCTCAGTCGTGTCTGACTCAGCGACCCCATGGACTGCAGCCTACCAGGCTCCTCCGTCCCTGGGTTGGAATTTTTATAGTATCTGACAAACCATAGGCTTTTAAAAACTTGAATTCTTATACTAATTATTGGCTTGAGGAAAGATTTCGAGTTGTAAGGTAGGTTGGCTGCATACATGTCAAATGATTGTAAAAAGTGTTCTGCTGTATTGGAGGCTGGTGGCGCTTGGCTGAATCCTATCAATCCACAATATCCAAGAAGGCAAACTGGTACCAGCAAAAATTCCAGGCTGGTTAAATGCAGCCCTTCATTGAGTCATCTCAGATATGGAGAAGTAAAGATTGAAATGGCATATGGCTCACTGGTGTTCTACCCTATGCAGAAGAAGCTTAACCCTTAGCACTTAACCTTAACCATCAAGGAATATGGATATTCATGTTTCTCACAATGGTAAATTAAAGGCAGAATCTCACAGGTCAGGTCCAGCGAACCCAATGTGTTTTTAATGTTTATTTAGGTCTTTAATGTTTATTTACTGCTACTGCTACTGCTAAGTCGCTTCAGTCGTGTCCGACTCTGTGCGACCCCACAGATGGCAGCCCATTGGGCTCCGCCATCCCTGGGATTCTCCAGGCAAGAACACTGGAGTGGGTTGCCATTTCCTTCTCCAGTGCATGAAAGTGAAAAGTGAAAATGAAGTCGCTCAGTCGTGTCTGACTCAGCGACCCCATGGACTGCAGCCTACCAGGCTCCTCCGTCCATGGGAGTTTCCAGGCAAGAGTACTGGAGTGGGGTGCCATGGCCTTCTCCAATGTTTATTTAGGTCTATTAATTTGACTGTGCCAGGTCTTAGCTGTGGCCTGTGGGATCCAGTTTTCCACCCAGGGATCAAACCCGTGACCCCTGCATTGGGAGCATGGAGCCCCAGTCACTGGGCCACAAGGGAAGTCCCAAGAGAACCCAGTGCTTCATGGCACTTTTTTTTTTTTTCCTTTTTAATAGTTTCTTTTTCCAAAGAGCTCAAAGAAATTTATAAATATATCTGTAATCTTTGCTTGACATCCAGGAAAATACTCAGGGGATGCATTGCTTAATCAGAGGATCAATAGGAAAACAGGCAAAGGAAAAGCAGCCCTGTGTAGAATAGGGTCTGGGACTAAAATCCTTCCTTCTTTAATTCTCTTGATTATTTCTCCTCCACATTTCCCAGCCATGGCAACTCTGGGAAGAGTTCCAGTGGAGCTCAATCTGAAAACAGACCAAAAGAGTTATGAAAGATGTGTGTAATGATGAGGTGTCTGCTGAGATACTGCCCCCACCCCTAAAATACTTTTTATGGCATCTTAATGCCACTTGGCAAGGCTATTGTATCTCTCTCTCTCGCTCTCCCTATATGCACATGCACACGTTTGTGAACACTTAGTCTCCCAGACCTCAAGATAGTTCAGGAGTTAAACCTTTAAATAAACGGTAATTTCTAAGTTGATGGGACCTTTCAAAGCAACCCCCCCCCCCCAAAGGGGGGGCACTAATTTTCTCTAACCAGGAGCTCATAGAAATAGGGTTATATGGAAATAGGAGAAGCAGCTTCAAAATAAATATCTGCATTTGGGAGAAGGGAAGCTCAGCCATCCTGAAAACAAGAATAAAGAGGAGGAAAAGTGGCCAAACCTTGAGATGCCAGAGGAAGGGGGGATATACGACCTTCCTTTACCTTCTTCATGGATGGCTTGCAAAGATTAATTAAGTAAAAGTCTGTAAATTTCTTTAAGCCCTTTGTTGAAAGAAGCTATTTAAATATAAATTATGACCACGCAGCTTGCATCTCATGTCAGGCACGCATGGTTAACTGTGTCCCATCTGTAAGTTATGCTTCCTCCGGGTTATAAAGATGAGGATCCCTGATCGACCTTCGTTCCCTGACCCGATGGTAAGGCAGAGATTTATGGTGTTACCTGTGGCATCTGAGTGCAGGCTGCCTCTTGAACTCCGAATTATGCTTGAAGCAATCAGATCATGTGTCTGTCTCTTCTTGGATGAATTTTCTTGAGACATAAGGGATGTGGGTGGCATGAGGAGCAGGAGTTGGTTGATAAACTAAGATAATAATGTTTTACTGTTTCCTTTTAATACACTATCCTTTATTCAGGTATTGCCTAAGAGGGTAAAAAATTAAGGTGAGAGAAGAGAATGTTTTTGACCAGGCAGCAGTGGAGCCCCGGACCTTCCTGCTCTCCACCCCACCCCACAGGTCTCATTGCCACTTCCCTGGGTACATGCTGTTTAGATACCATGGAGAGCCCCCCAGGGTTTCCAGGGGCACAGATGAAAATCTGTGCAACCAGATATGCACTGGGTTCCTTTCTCAAGTCAAACCCCGTTCCTTGATAGCAGACAGCTTTAAGAAGCATACATTCTGGAAAGGGCCTATATTTGAAAGCAGTTGCATTTTCTTTGTTGGTTTGGGGCTTCCCTGGTGGCTCAGATGGTAAAGAATCTGCCTGGTTTAATCCCTGGGTTGGAAAGATCCCCTGGAGAAGGGAATGGCTGCCCACTCCAGAACTGTTGGTTTTAACATAAATGCAGTGGGATCTAGACTAATAGCAAATGTCCTCCAGTGTCCCCTTAAGGCTTGTCACCAGCAGCTCTTCAAACAGGTGAGGTGAAGTCGCTCAGTCGTGTCCGACTCTTTGCGACCCCGTGGACTGTAACCTACTAGGCTTCTCCGCCCATGGGATTCTCCAGGCAAGAATACTGGAGTGGATTGCCATTTCCTTCTCCAGGGGATCTTCCCGACCCAGGGATCGAACCCGGGTCTCCCGCATCAGAGGCAGATGCTTTAACCTCTGAGCCACCAGGGAAGCCCAATCCCACTCCAGAACTGTTGGTTTTAACATAAATGCAGTGGGATCTAGACTAATAGCAAATGTCCTCCAGTGTCCCCTTAAGGCTTGTCACCAGCAGCTCTTCAAACAGGTGAGGTGAAGTCGCTCAGTCGTGTCCGACTCTTTGCGACCCCGTGGACTGTAACCTACTAGGCTTCTCCGCCCATGGGATTCTCCAGGCAAGAATACTGGAGTGGATTGCCATTTCCTTCTCCAGGGGATCTTCCCGACCCAGGGATCGAACCCGGGTCTCCCGCATCAGAGGCAGATGCTTTGTAAAAAGCTTAATAGAGGTGAGGAGTTGATTTTCTTTCCCTCTAAATTTGAACATCCATGTAATACCATATCTTCCCTGGTGGCTCTGACGGTGAAGAGTCCACCTGCAATGCAGGAGACCTGGGTTCAATCCCTGGGTTGGGAAGATCCCCTGGAGAAGAAAATGGCAACCCACTCCAGTACTTTTGCCTGGGAAATCCCATGGATAGAGGAGCGTAGCGGGCTACAGTCCATGGGGTCGCAAAGAGTCAGACACAATTGAGTGACTAACACTTTCACTTCATTTTTCACAATATCACAGTATTCAGTTCACCCTCTAGAATCGAACTCTCTCCTTTCTGTCAGTCTTCTGGAGGCTGGGATCCCCTAGCAAGGAGAAAGAATCGTATATTTTAGAAGGCTCAATGCTGCTGGGGGAACAGGCTCTGGGAGAGAATATACAGAACAGCCTGAGGGGAAACTCCTTGAACATTAACTCCATAAAAGGAGGTTTTCAGTGGTCTCAGCTGATCCATATTTTTAGAAAATTGTTTTAACTCAGCCTGCCTGACTGTAATGCTATTGCCAGAACCAGCAATGGGAGGGAGATAAACATGATGTTACGATCTTTTCTTTTGGTGCTTCCCATGAAGCCCTGGGTGGTGCAAATCTTGCTTGACAGACTTTGATGAGCAGCTGCTCAGTTCCACTTGGGAAGGGAGGCATTTATCAGAGGCTTCCTTTGTAAATAAGCTAGGAATTTCGATGTTAGAAATAGTTCCCCTGGAGGAAGACTGGCCTAAGCCTTCTCTTTCACATCAGCGAAGATGGTTCTGTTTGCAGCCCTGGGGAGCAGTGGCTGGCATGGTGGGGCATGAAGAAGTCCATGGGACCAACTGGGGAAGCCTCCGTCTCACTCACTGGGTAGCACTAAGTGACCTCTGAACCTTTTTTAATGTGATGTGCCCTGTGCCCTTCAGCCTAGCTACTTCCTTTTCTGTGTGACAATGGGATGTTGTAGAAAAAGCTTTGGACCAAGAGTCAAGAGGTACCATTCCATTTCTGGTTCCTTTACTAACTGTGACTGTAATCATTTCATTTCTGATTCCTTTATTAACTGTCACTCCATCTTTTTGAGCTGCAGCCTGTATTCATAGGTTCATTCTTCAAAAACTGAGCTCTGCCTACTATACTCTAGAAAGGAAAGGAGTCTCTGAGGTTGACATGTACTCTTGCTATATTTAAAATAGATGGTCAATAAGGACCTGCTGTACAGCACAGGGAATTCTGCTCGGTATTCTGTAACAGCCTAAATGGAAAAAGAATAGATACCTGTGTATGAATAGCTGAATCACTTTGCTGTTTACCTGAAACTAACACAACGTTAAATTAGCCACTCACCAATAAAAACAAATTAAAAAAAAAAAAACAAACAAACAGAGAAAAGAGTGGTTTGCTATACATAGATAAAGTCATGGGATGAACCCCAAATATTCCATGGGAGCATCCATTTGACTCCAGCTCCATTTTGGAGTAAAAAATGGACTCCATTTATATATATTTTTTAAAAAATAAGTCTATCTGTGGAGTAGAATGGAAAATCCCACAGTCATTTCTCAACTCAAATAAAGAAGACCTATTTGAGAGGAGGACTGATTCAGGTAGGACCTCTGACTCTGCAAGGTCTGAAATTCACTCCTCTTAGTTTCTAGGAACATTTCAATGGTGGATTTTGAGAAGCACCTAGATGAAATCTTTTTGAGGGTCCTTTTCAGCCCTACATTTGAAAACCCAGATCACAAACATGAAGGTCCCTTTGCTTGCTGAATAAAGACTGACTTCCTTGGCCCAGAATTAGCAGCCTCCTCAAGGGTCATTGACCGCATCTCAACTGCTTGGCTCCTCCTCTATTCCTTTGCTTCCCAGCTCAGTCTAGTTGCATTTTCCTCAAACCTGCCCTTGCAGCTGTCCATCTCCAGGCCCCCTTGCTTCACCTGGCACCTATTAACTTATCAAACCCCATTCATGTCATCAAACATCACCTTTTCTTGCTCCTACCAGAAATTTCTATGGTGACTGTCGGTTTTGGTGCCAGCATCACACAAGTACAAGCTTGAAATGTGATTTCTGTGTTACTTTCTCTCAGATGTTAGAGTGAGTGGACCTTCTTCAGTTTTTTTATTTTTCCACTGTATAAGCACCAGGCTTTGCACAGACCCAAATACCCACCAGCTCAATTAATGAAGCACAGATCAATTAGTATTGTTTTCTCTACCAACTAGATAGAAATATATTTCTAAATATATCTCATTGGACCCTGGGGATATATCTGGTGTTCAATTGTAAGGCTTGTGCAAAATCATTTTCAAGTAGTTAGATCAACAGGGTAAGAATGAGAATTCCCGACTCTATCTTCTGCTAGCTCTGATAGCAGAAGCAACATTTATCCGTTTGGAGTTTTTTTTTTCCCTTTATTTTAATAAGTTTTTTAGGATAACCTACTTGAAAAAGATCCCAGTGATTTCTTTGTGATTGCTTATGATAATATTTTAAATACTTTTTTCTCATGAGTATTCTTTTCTCATTGTGAAAGTCTTTGTGATCTCATTTCAAAGTACATTTTAAAATATTTTATATTTTTAAATATCAGTGACAAAATACGGTACTTTAAAAATTGAATTAAAAATTTAAAGCCAGCATTAGACTGATTGGAAACAAATTCTCGAGTGCTTTCAAAATTTGTTTGGGACTGATTACTGAATCACAGATGGAAAAGTAAAAAGTTTTGGTTATCCTTGACATTTCAAGAGGGAAAGAAAACAGAAAAGGAAAATCATTATAGCTGTCTTGAAAGAAATTGCTTCCAAATTGTTGTCTCTCAGCTATTCCAGATGGCTTTACTGTTTTTTAGTGGAACTGATGGTATTTTAAAAAGATCTGAAGAAAATAGATGAGGTTTTTCTTTCCTGATGTCCCAGAAGGTAGATGAAGGAAAAGAATATCTTTCAAGAATTGTCTGTTTTAAGTATGTCGGCCTCTTGTACCACCTCACTGATGGCATCTGTGACATGATGTGGAGAAGGCAATGGCACTCCATTCCAGTGCTCTTGCCTGGCAAATCCCATGGACGGAGGAACCTGGTGGGCTGCAGTCCATGGGGTGGCTGGGAGTTGGACACGACTGAGCGACTTCACTTTCACTTTTCATTTTCATGCATTGGAGAAGGAAATGGCAACCCACTCCGGTGTTCTTGCCTGGAGAATCCCAGGGACAGGGGAGCCTGGTGGGCTGCTGTCTCTGGGGTCGCACAGAGTCGGACATTACTGATGCGACTTAGCAGCAGCAGCAGCAGTAGTGACATGGTATCTTCATACTCTAATTTTTCAGTGGTGAGAAACATGCCTCATGAGTATATTAGTGAAAATAGTATATATCCTAGGCAAGAAAGTAGTTGAAACATGTTACAAATGTCTTATGTTCTAGTCAAAAATACATATATATGCATATATAATTTGTGTACATTATATTCAAATAATAATAAAGCTATGCCTATAATTACATGTAGGATTTGTGTATATGGTACATATGCATATGCATACATGTATACTTGTGTGTGTATTTAAAATAGTCCTTAGAGCAGCTCTATGAAATGAATTTTATTCCTATTTTACTGATGAGGAAACATGTCCAAGAGAAAGGCAAGATACTCAGGATCCCGAAGTCAGAAGAGAACATGATCAGACTTTGAGGCTGTGCTCTGAATCACCCCACAACCTTGTAGCATGTTTGTGAAACATGCCGTATTCGATTTTCACCGTGGCTTCGACATCAGTTGTGTAGCCTTAGATTTAAGGCTTAGATTTAAGCCAAAAATGCAGGCAAACTCAGGCTTTTTTGTGGTGGTTGTTCGCAAACTGGGTATACGGAATATCTGCCATCAGAATAGCTAGAACAAAGAAAAAAGTAGCCTCTCAAGGCATGATAGGCTTGTCTTCGTTACAACATAGGATTTTCATTTGACAGCCTCCTTATCACATTTTCATAAGAATTTTGAAAACGGTTTCAATTTGTCGAGGCTTCAAATGGCTCACAGCGGCAGATTGCATGTAGGCCTCCTCTGTGCCAACCTGTAGAAAGCCTTCACTCTCATTCATTTCATCACATGTAGCTGTGCTGTGCTGCGCTTAGTCTCCAGTCGAGTCTGCCTCTTTGTGACCCCGTGGACTGCAGCCCGCCAGGCTCCTCTGTCCATGGGATTCTCCAGGCCGGAATACTGGAATGAGTTGCCATGCCCTCCTTCAGGGGATTTTCCCAACCCAGGGAACGAACCCACATCTCTGATGTCTCCTGCATTGGTAGGTGGGTTCTTGACCACTAACGCCACCTGAGAAGCCCAGTGCTTTTTGCAGCCTTAATAAAGATTCATTCTCTGGTCCCCTGCTCCCCAGCCTACAGTCATGCCCCTTACTTCTTCCAAGGGAATTTTGTTAATGACACTCTAGTTCCCGACTCAGCTAGCCACTTCCCTGAGCCCCAGACTCATAGCCTCATTGTATATTAATGCAGTAAACATCATAGTTCCTTATATCCTCCACACACAGCTGGGGCAGATGGTTTCACTGTTGTCTCATTCAAACAGGACACAACCGCCAAATTTTGCTGGTTCTTGCAAGAGATGGTGTACTGCAGGAGCCTCTTTTCCAGCCAACACTGTCTAGGTGTTACTGGGCCCCCAATCCCATCACCAGTGTCCCTGGTGTCAGCCCACCTGGGGATTACACGGTCAGATGGACAGCGATGTTTCCACGCCCAGGGCAATCACTACAGGCCTGAGGGGAAGGACACTGGGAATCAGTGCTTCAGCAAGAATGAAAGCAGAGATCTATAGGTGTGTCCGGGGAAGGCTTGGAGGTGGCTGGGGACGGCATTCTGGCTTAGAATGCCATATGGTATGATGTGTTCCCGTGAGACTTCAGACACGTTGTATCACCTGCTCTCCCAACAGAAGTTCTGCAAACCTGTGCCGTTAGCAGAGCATCATGGTGCTGGTGTGTACTTTGTTCTCATAAGCCACTCTTGGACAAATAAAATTTTAAGAAGTGTTTATTGCTTTTCCCTTCTCTTTCCTCATTATCTCATAAGAGCAAAACTACTTCCACATGCTCTGCACTCTGCTGGGGTGTTTTCTCTAATCCCCTCAACACCTCTGTAAAGAGAACCTGCTGTGGTCGTTTTCTGGATGAAACTCTTGGGGCTCAAATTTAGGAGACTTGTTCCATCAGTATTTAGTAAGTAGCAGACCCAGTATTCAAACACAGGACTCTCAGACTCCAAAGCCTCTGTTCCTAACAGTTCCCCTCTTGAATATCTGGCTGAGTGAGCATAACCACAGTTAGTCAACAGGCGTCATGCAACCTGCATGATGTTGCAGGTTCCAAGGCAGGGGTGGGATGTGCTGATGGTTGCAGGCTACATTTATTTACACGTGGGTGTTTTAGTTTGGTTGGTTTTTGTTTTCATGATTAGGTCAGACTTTTTAACAGAATCTTGTTGGAGCCTTGTTCCCGGAAAGCTTTCATGTAGCAGGATGATGATTCTGTTCACTTTTTTTTTTTTTTTTTTCCTTATTTAAGGACTTTTGGGAGTGATTCATTTTGGTGGTGCTAGTGATAAAGAATCCACCTGCCAATGCAGGAGATGTGGGTTCGATCCCTGAGTCAGGAAGATCCCCTGGAGGAGGAAATGGCAACCCACTCCGGTATTCTTGCCAGGAGAATCCTGTGGACAAAGGAGCTTGCTGGGCTACAGCCCATGGGGTTGCAAAGAGTCAGACACAACTATATCTGAGCAGCAGCATTTTGTACAAAACAGCAGTCACCCTTGAAAGAAAACATGTCTACACAGAAATTTGAGCTGCGTGGCTGGACTGGGCTGGAGATCTGTAGGTTGTCTTTCTGGGTTTGGTGAAATGGCTTAAGAAATTCTTATTGGTATTTCTGGGTCAGACGACAGAAGCATGCCGATCCTATTTTAGGTCATAGAGTGCCTGTTTGAGAAATGTGGAAAGCCTAGAGGTATTTCTTGCTCTTGACTTGTGTATAAGTTACTTCCAAATTGATGGGTCCTTACTTAGTACCATCAGCCCTTAGGGATGCTGTGTTGTCTCAGTTGCGGCACTGGGTCTAACTTTGTATCTACCTTGTAGTCTGTTAAGACCACTGGGCCAAGGGAAAAAAGAGAGCAGAGCACAAATAATTGAAAAAAAAAATGCATTCATATGTCCTGATGCTGGAAATCTGTGACAAACATCTCCCTCATCCCCTCCTTCCCCCCTAGAAAAGATGGCCTGGTGGATCAACAGAGGAATGGAAAAGATAGGTGATAGAGCAAATTTTAAAAACCTGTTAATCATAAAACCACTGAGTGACTGAACTGAACTGAATCCTAAAGCCTAGACAGTGGGTATCTGGGTGTTCACCATACAGTTCTTCCAACTCTGCTGTAAGTTTGCAGTTTTTCATAACAGAATATTGGAAGGAACAAAGAGGAAATGTGATAATTCTTCACTGTAGAGCTGTTTGTTTAAACTGGCAGTTACCTGGAGCTGCTACTGAAGAATCCAAAATCGGCAGGTATAGTAGGGTGAAATGTTTGCAACTCCCGTGATACAATATTGGTATTAATACTGATGACCAAGCCCTTGTCTTATGCCAAGCCCCAACTGGGCATCTTTATTAAGTCTTTTATTTATTTCTAATAACAGTACTAAAGATGTGGGTACCATTGCGTCTATTTTATAGATGAAAATCTGGGCTTAGGGAAGTCAAAAGCATGCTGTTCAAGGTCACACGTCTGGTGAGGGGGTGTCAGGATTCAAACCTGACGAGGTCAACCTCAAGGCCGGCACTATTCCCCCTGGATCCTCGCTGCTCAAAGTGTGACGCACTCAGCAGCCCCTCTTCTCACCGGGAGCCCCTTCAAAATGCAGGCGATTCAGCCCTGCCCCCAGCCTGCAGAGCTAGAATCTGCGTTTGAACAAGCCCTCCAGCTGTTTTGTATGCGTGTCAGGCTGAGAAGCTTTGTCCCCAGCCACCCTCCTCTGGAAATGTGGGACTGTGTCTTTATTTTCCCTCTGCTGTTAACACAGGACACCTTTGAAAAATAGTGAAAGTGTTCGTTGCTCAGTCATGTCCGACTCTTTGCGACCTCATGGACTGTAACCCACCAGGATCCTCTGTCCATGGGATTCTCCAGGCAAAAATACTGGAGTGGGTAGCCATTCCCTTCTCCAGGGGATCTTCCTGACCCAGGGATCAAACCCCAGTCTCCTCCATTGCAGGCAGATTCGTCACCATCTGAGCCATGGGAGAAGCCCACAGAACACCTTAGGGTCAGTGAAAATTAGAATTTCTTTTGCTTCAGAACTGAAGCTTCAGCACTGAGCCTGGCCAGCTCTGTTCTCAGGAGCCTCAGAGAAAAGGCAGTGAACCAAAGCATAGAATCCCCATTTTACAGATTGGCCTGAAAGTGAGTCTCTGGTTGTTTGTTGTTGCTCGGTTACTGAGTCGTGTCTGACTCTTTTGTGACCCCATGGCCTGTAACCCTCGGGGCTCCTCTGTCCATGAAATTCTCCAGGCAAGAATACTGGCGTGGGTTGCCATTTGCTTTTCCAGGGGATCTTCCCAACTCAGAGATCAAACCTGCATCTCCTGCATTGCAGGCCTATTCTTTACCTCTGAGCCATCAGGGAAGCCAGCTCTTAAATAGGAGGGTTAGAAAAATGTTGCTTTCAATCAGATGTAATTTACCAGAAAGCAGTCACATAGAAATAAAATCTCCAAGTTGAACTGTTTGAAACAACTTTAATTTTTCTACCAGTGATTGCCTAGGACTCTAGAAAAAGCAAAGATGACAGGTCACTAGTGGCTGAAAGTAGCTTCTGATTTTTCACACTGAGCTAAAGAGCAGGTACTCTGGTGCCCCTTACTGTGTATGTCTTTGGTGTTTTCTGCCCCATGAACTGGAAAAGAAGATGAAATGAGAATCAAGGAGCCATTTTGAAAAATATTTTAAGAGAATCTAAAGTATGTTCTCTTCTGCAGGGTGTTTTCAGTGAAAAAAAAAAATAGTCTTATTGTGATTTGTGAAAGTATCTTTGATAGCTCAGAAGCGGTCTTGTTTCTATATTATGCTTTAATGTTAGGAGGAGATGTGCTTTTCTTGGCTAAACCTCTGATGATGAAGAATCCATTTCTTATCTCTATGTTTTGATGTCCTCTTTATGGATGGAGTTCTTGGTGTGCTGGAACTCACATCGTGGCTCTCCCTCATTGGCACTCAGGGAAGGGGAATCCATCTGTAGGGTTCCCAGGAGCCCATTCCTTCTTTTTGGTAACAGGCAGCAGCAGAGTTGTTCCCTGTAGAGAGTCAATCATAGAGAAATGGTGACTTGAAATCTCTCTTCCGCCTCATCCCTGAAGTGAAGTGAAGAAGTAAAGTGAAGTTGCTCAGTTGTGTCCAACTCTTTGCGACCCCATGGGCTGTAGCCTACCAGGCTCCTCTGTCCATGGGATTTTCCAGGCAATAGTCCTGGAGTGGATTGCCATTTCCTTCTCCAGGGGATCTTCCCAATCCAGGGATTGAACATGGGTCTTCTGCATTGCAGACAGACGCTTTACCGTCTGAGCCACCGCATCCCTACTTCTCCGTTTGTACACAGGGTTCCTCAATACACATGTGAATATGGGAGGTCAGGTCAGAGTTGGGACCATGAACACTTTGGGATTTGGGCATCAATAGAAGGTAGAGGTTAGGAGAACTGGCTCAGATTGGCCTGAAAGTAAGTCCCTGAATCTACCAGGAAATACACCTACCGGTATTTACTGGTAAATGAGAAGGAACCTACTTCTCTAAGCTTCAGTTTCCTCTTCTGCTAACTAAAGGCTATCATCTATTAGATAACTACTACATGGGCTTCCCTGGCTTAGCAGTAAGAATCTGCCTGCAACACAGAAGACACAGGTTTGACCCTTGGGTCAGAAAGATCCCCTGAAGAACCCACTGCAGTATTCTTGCCTAGGAAATCCCATGGACAGAGGAGCCTGGCAGGCTACAGTCCATGGAGACACGAAAGAGTTGGACACGACTTAGCAACTGAACAACAATAACAACC
Organism: Cephalophus harveyi; assembly: GCA_006410635.1. Taxonomy (NCBI): domain Eukaryota; kingdom Metazoa; phylum Chordata; class Mammalia; order Artiodactyla; family Bovidae; genus Cephalophus; species Cephalophus harveyi. The sequence continues at coordinate 674,411 of SJYT01003478.1, read as the reverse complement.
AAATGGCTTGCACAAGCCTGCTGCTGCTGCTGCTGCTGCTGCTGAGTCGCTTCAGTCGTGTCTGACTCTGTGCGACCCCATAGACGGCAGCCCACTAGGCTCCGCCGTCCCTGGGATCCTCCAGGCAAGAACACTGGAGTGGGTTGCCATGTCCTTCTCCAACGCATGAAAGTGAAAAGTGAAAGTGAACTCACTCAGTTGTGCCCGACTCTTAGCCACCAAATGGACTGCAGCCCATTGCCTTCTCCGTGTAAAAGCCTAACCGAGTCTATTTCTTCTGGAATACTTCAGTAGTTTTCTCCTGTTTGTGTGTTCAGAGTCCAAAGAGCTATAATACTGACCTTTGCCCTCGTTCTCTCCCCACTACTGGATTTATTTTGTTGTTACATTGTGTAAAGGGCTGGTTATCAAGGACCGAAAATGGACGAATATGGAGGACATAAATAGCACATGAAGACTTAGGGATGGAAAGTGCCAACCTTTTCCAAAGAAAAGTCTAGATAACAGGCTACAAGACTGTGCAGCTTTCATGAGAAAAGTAGAGAAAACAGTTTCCCTCGGTGCTTGCCACAGAAAGGAAGAAAAAGGACCTGGAGGACGAATAAAAGTATCTGAAAAACATAAAAGATGAATGGATGGGAAGGACTTGCGTGACCACTGCAGGGGCAATAGGTGGAAAAAGTCAGGCTGTTTAAAAAAAAATAATAATAAACCATGGAAAAGAATGGAGCAAATAGTCATGGAAAAAAAGTGAGATCACATAAAAACTTTCAAGAGTGGCCTGGAAAAAAAATAAGACTTTATGCGTTGAACATGAGGACTCTGTTCGCACCACCTGTGGAGAGTAATTGGCATTGGCTGACTGGAGGGGTTTGTTTTGCCCTCTTGGCAGGAGCTGAATTGTTATGTTAATATTCCGTTGGCTAAGTGTGAAGTATTGACTTTGAATAGAAACGGGTTTGCAGAAGGGAAAATTCCCAGCCTGGGGTTTTCACTTTGACCAAAGAACTCTTCAGGAGCTTCAGACTCCCCACTCAGATTCTAAAAAATAATTAGTATCATGACAGGCATCTCCAGCATGGTGCGAAAATGAATACCATTTCCACTAGGACCTTCTCCCCAAGGTGGTTTACAGGCAGAGTGTATCCTAAGATTTAGACCCAGGAACCCATCTGGGGCCAAGGGCAGATCCCTTGGATCATACAGCATCACAGCACAGCTCCCAGCATCCACCTTTCTGCATTTACCTGGACTCTCCCTTCTCCATTAATACTGGCTTCTCCTTAGAGGTCTCTGTGCTGACTTGGCTCTTCATATATTTTAATTATCTTGAACAGAGTGAGGCCAGAACCCTAGGGTTGTTGTTCAGTCACTAAGTCATGTCCAGCTCTTTGTGACCCCATGAATTGCATGCAGCATGCCAGGCTTCCTTGTCCTTCACTATCTCTTGGAGTTTGCTCAAATTCATGTCCATTGAGTCAGTGATGCTATCTAACCATCTCATCCTCTGTTGCCCCCTTCTCTTCCTGCCTTCCATCTTTCCCAGCATCAGAGTCTTTTCCAATGAGTCGGCTCTTCCCATCAGGTTGCCAAAGTATTGTAGCTTCAGTTTCAGCATCAGTCCTTCCAATGAATAATCAGGGTTAATTTCCTTTAGGATTGACTGGTTTGATATCTTTGTTGTCCAAGGGACTCTTAAGAGTCTACTCCAACACCACAGTTTGAAAGCATCAATTCTTTGGAGCTCAGCCTTCTTTATGGGTACTCGAGTTAAAATGGCCTAATAGTTAATGCATGATTCAAATGTGTCTGTGTGTGTTTTTAATTTAAGAACTATTGAGTCATTTGTTTGGATTTTTTTTTTTCCCCTTTTTAGGAAGCAGTATCTCTCTGAATTCCCAGGACCACCTACAGAATGACTTTTGTCAAAGTCTATGATGTCCTAATGTCTAATTCCAGCTAGGTGTTGGTGAAATCTAAAAGTTTGAACTAATTTACACTAATTTGTGATTGACTCATGACCCCTTAAAAGTTGCAGTCTTTAGGACTGCAAAAATAGATTTCTTCTTTAATTGCAAATGAGCCTATAGAGGCAAATGACCTCACACCTCCTCCACCCACCCACCTCTGTTACCACCTTCCTCAGGCTGATGCTTCAGTTCACAGCATCTTTCCTCACTTCCACTCCTCCTTGCACAGATTTTTCAAAAAGTGTGACTTTTTTTCTTTCATGGCAGTGAAACAAGAATTTGGTTGAAATATCATATAATTAAACCCCATGAGGTAACCACAAGCTTTATAAATCTAATAAAGAAAACCCATGTAAATAATATAAAAGTTTGTGAGCCAGAGATTTTAATTGAACCATTTACTCCCCAGGAGCAAATTAGTCAGCCAGAGCTATAAAAACTCATTAGATCACTAAAATTTCATTCGGGCAACCACTTTACATTCCAGAATATTTTCTGGGCCTCATTTCAGCACACAGTATCATATCTAAGTAGTATCTAATTCAAGAATTTTCAAACTATGTTTCCAGCAAATGTTGATATCCACAACATGGTCTAAGATTTAACACTGCTAAAAACTGAACAATGACAGATTTCTTCCATAAAAAGGATGTTCTTTTATGTAATTGTTTCCAACTGTACCACGTCAATACTTCAGTATAGATGATAAATTCTAGTTGACTCCAACGTTAGGGCCCTTAGTTAACATTTAAAGTGTCCTCTTCGGAAATCCACACTCAAGAAGTTCATTAGTAGAAGTTCCCTAAGAGAGACTACACCACAGAGGTAATTAATACAAAGGCTTTTAATATCACTGTACTTAACCTCAAGGAAATGACAACCCACTCAAGTATTCTTGCCTGGGAAATTCCATAAACAGGGGAGCCTGGCAGGCTATAGTCCATGGGGTTGCAAGGAGTCGCACACAACTGAGTGTACACACACCATACTTACTCCAAGGTTTAATAATTAGCATTGGTTGTATCAGAGATCATTCTTAATTGAGAAAAAGGATGGTGTTTAAGTAATGGACAGATAGAAAGTACATAGGAGCCCCTCTGCACTCCCACAAGTAGAAAGTGAAAAGTGAAAGTGAAGTCACTCAGTCGTGTCTGACTCTTTGCAACCCCATGGACGGTAGCCTACCATGCTCCTCCGTCCATGGGATTTTCCAGGCAAGAGTACTGGAGTGGGGTGCCATTTCCTTCTCCAGAGGATCTTCCCGATCCAGGGATTGAACCTGGGTGTCCCGTATTGTAGTCAGGTGCTTTACCATCTGAGCCACCAGGGAAGTCCCCACAAGTAGGGTATGTATCAATACCAGCCAGGGAATGGCCAGTGAAAGAAACCACTCTAGGTATTTCAAGCAGGAGGGGATGTAACCCAGGGATTTGAAGTTTCACAGACCTGTTAGATCTGGGGAAGTGAAGGTTAGAGACGCTCCTTTGTAGAATTCAGGGGTTGAGGAAGTGCATGGATCAAATATCAGGGCAGCTTATGATCTGCCATTACTGAGTGAGGTTGAGAGGAATGCCAGGAAGCCAGTCCCCATATCTCACATATGGACTGTGGAAAGGCACGTCCCTGGCTGCAGCTGCCAATGGGAAATATGGTTTCTCTCTCCCTTTTACCTTCTCGCCGACTATAAGCCAGAGCTTCTGCTAGCAGGACAGTGTTTTTATTTATTTGGTTGGTTGGTTCGTTAGTTGGTTGCATGGGGTCTTCTTTGCTGTGTGGACTTTCTCTACCTGCGGTGAGCAGGGGCTGTTCTTGGTTGCGGTGCGTGACCTTCTCATTGCAGCAACTTCTCTTGTTGCAGAGCACAGGCCCTAGAGCTCAGCTTAGTAGTTGTGCCATCCAGGCTTAGTTGCTCCGTGCTTTGTGGAGTCTTCCCGGATCAAAAATTGATCCTGTGTCTCCTGCATTGACAAGTGGATTCTTTACCACTAGATCACCAGGGAAGTCTGCAGGTGAGGTTTTGAAATGTAGTTTCCTGGCTTCTAGCCCCACCTAGAAAAAGAGAATCTTAAAGACTAAAGATGATTTTGCTTATTCATAAGCATTATCAGGCACAGAGTGTAAGAATCTGGCCAACCCAGTGATGGAGAGGAAGGAATTTTCCTTTACTCTTCTAGATACTTTTGGCTGGTCTAAGAATTAAATTGGCTTGACATGAGACAGATTAAGAGAAGAAAAACAAATGTTTAACAACATGTGTACATGAGAGGGACTCAGGAAAAATTGAGTAATTTTTTTTAAATGGCAAAAACATCACTCACTTTAAATATCATTCTCAGCTAAGACAAAGAGAATGCTGGGGTTTAGTCATTTGGGACTTCAGAGGGGAGGAAGGCAATTGACATGGAAATGGAAAAGCAAAGGTTTGGTAAATGTTTACTGGGCCAGGCAGAAACAGTAGGACATAGAGTGGACTCTGATCTATAGGCCCTGTCTAAAGTTTCCCCACCACACCTGCCCATATTATTGCAGAACACACAGAAGAACTATACAAAAAAGATTTTAATGACCCAGATAACCATGATGGTGTGATCAGTCACCTAGAGCCAGGCATCCTGGAGTGTGAAGTCAAGTGGGCCTTAGGAAGCAACACTATGAATAAAGCTAGTGGAGGTGATGGAATTTCAGCAGAGCTGTTTCAAATCCTAAAAGATGATGCTTTGAAAGTGCTGTCAATATGCTAACAAATTTGGAAAACTCAGCAGTGGCCACAGGACTGGAAAAGGTCAGTTTTCATTCCAATCTCAAAGAAAGGCAATGCGAAAAAATGCTCAAACTACCACACAATTGCACTCACCTCAGTTCAGTTCAGTTGCTCAGTCGTGTCTGACTCTTTGCGACTCCATGAATTGCAGCATGCCAGGCCTCCCTGTACATCACCAACTCCCGGAGTTCACTCAAACTCATGTCCATCGAGTCGGTGATGCCATCCAGCCATCTCATCCTCTGTCCTCCCCTTCTCCTCCTGCCCTCAATCCCTCCCAGCATCAGAGTCTTTTCCAGTGAGTCAACTCTTCATATGAGGTGGCCAAACTACTGGAGTTTCAGCTTTCACATCATTCCTTCCAAAGAACACCCAGGGCTGATCTCCTTTAGAATGGACTGGTTGGATCTCCTTGTAGTCCAAGGGACTCTCAAGAGTCTTCTCCAACACCACAGTTCAAAAGCATCAGTTCTTCGGCACTCAGCTTTCTTCACAGTTCAACTCTCACATCCATACATGACTACTGGAAAAACCATAGCCTTGACTAGACGGACCTTTGTTGGCAAAGTAATGTCTCTGCTTTTCAATATGCTATCTAGGTTGGTCATAACTTTCCTTCCAAGGAGTAAGCGTCTTTTAATTTCATGGCTGCAGTCACCATCTGCACAGTGATTTTGGAGCCCCCCAAAAATAAAGTCTGATACTGTTACCACTGTTTCCCCATCTATTTCCCATGAAGTAATGGGACCAGATGCCATGATCTTAGTTTTCTGAATGTTGAGCTTTAAGCCTCACAGGCTAGCAAAGTAATGCTCAAAATTCTTCTTCTTTATTGACTGTGCCAAAGCCTTTGACTATATGGATCACAACAAAGTGTGGAAAATTCTTAAAGGTATGGGAATACCAGACCACCTTACCTGCCTCCTGAGAAACCTGTATGCAGGTCAGGAAGCACCAGTTAGAACTGGACATGGAACAACAGACTGGTTCCATGTAGGAAAAGGAATATATCAAGGCTGTTGATTGTCACCCTGATTATTTAACTTATATGCAGAGTACATCATGCAAAATGCTGGACTGGACTAAGCACAAGCTGGAATCAAGATTGCCAGGAGAAATATCAATAACCTCAGATATGCAGATGACACCATCTTTATGGCAGAAAGCGAAGAGGAACTAAAGAGCCTCTTCATGAAAGTGAAAGAGGAGAGAAAAAGCTGCCTTAAAACTCAACATTCAAAAAAACGAAGATCATGACATCTAGTCCCATCATTTCATGGCAAATAGATGCGGAAACAAAGAAAACCATGACAGGCTTTATTTTCTTGGGCTCCAAAGTAACTGCAGATGGTGAAGGAAGCCATGAAAGACACTTGCTCCTTGGAAGAAAAGCTGTGACCAACCTAGACAGCATATTAAGAAGCAGAGACATTATTTAGCTGACAAAGGTCCGTCTAGTCAAAGCTATAGTTTTTCCAGTAGTCATGTATGGATGTGAGAGTTGGACCATGAAGAAAGCTGAGCACCAGAGAATTAATGCTTTTGAACTGTGGTGTTGGCGAAGACTCTTGGGAGTCCCTTGGACAGCAAGGAGATCAAACCAGTCAATCCTAAAGAAAATCAGTCCTGAATATTCATTGGAAGGACTGATCCTGAAGTTAAGGCTCCAATACTTTGGCCACCTGATGTGGAGAACTGACTCATTTGAAAAGACCCTGATGACCGGGAAAGACTGAAGGCAGGAGGAGAAGGGGATGACAGAGGATGAGAGGGTTGGATGACATCACCAACTCGATGGACAGGAGTTTGAGCAAACTCCAGAAGATGGTGAAAGGGACAGGGAAGCCTGGTGTGCTGTAGTCCATGGGGTTGCAAAGAGTCGGAGTCAACTGAGCAACTGAAGTCATTTGGGACTTCACAGGGGAGGAAGGCAATTGACATGGAGATGGAAAAGCAAATGTTTGGTAAATAAATGTTTGCTGGGCCAGGCAGGAACAGTGGGACATAGAGTGGACTCTGATCTTTAGGCCCTGTCTAGAGTTTCCCCACCACACCTGCCCATATTACTGGCAGGTATCTCTGGTGATATCTCTGCTCCTAAAAAGGCCCTCTATCTGTATCTGTTTAGGCATTTATTGTTTTCAGCTCAAAATAAATCTGTGATTATGAAAATGGTCTGTATTTTACCCTGTCCAATATGGTAGCCACTAGCTCCAAGTGGCTAGGGCAATTGAAGAATTTTATTTTTATTTAATTTAATTTTTTTAATTTTAAAATTTTTTAATTTATTTTTTGCTGTGCTGGCTATTTCTTGCTGCGTGGGCTTTTCTCTGGCTAACAAGAGTGGGGGCTACTCTCTAGTTGTGGTGAATGGGCTTCTCACTGCAGTGGCTTCCCTTGTTTCAGAGCACAGCTTTAGGACAGGCAGGCTTCAGTGGTTTCGGCACGTGGACTCACTAGTTGTGGGCTTAGTTGCCCACCGCCCCCTGGCGTGTGGAATCTCCCTGGACCAGGGATGGAAGCTGTGTCCCCTGTACTGGCAGGCAGATTCTTAACCACTGGACCATCAGGGAAGTCCAATTTTTATTTAATTTTAGTTAACTTAAATTTAAACTTAACTAGCAGAGAAGGCAATGGCACCCCACTCCAGTACTCTTGCCTGGAGAATCCCATAGACAGAGGAGCCTGGTGGGCTGCAGTCCATGGGGTCGCAAAGAGTCAGACATGACTGAGCAACTTCACTTTCACTTTTCACTTTCATACATTGGAGAAGGAAATGGCAACCCACTCCAGTGTTCTTGCCTGGAGAATCCCAGGGATGGGGGAGCCTGGTGGGCTGCCATCCATGGGGTCGCACAGAGTTGGACACGACTGAAGCGACTTAGCAGCAGCAAACTTAACTAGCTACAAGTAGCTCATGGCTACAGGATGGGGCAGTACAGGTCTAGCAGTCTTGACCCCAGTGCCCTCTCCTATTCCATTTAATGGAAGATACTGTCTGATTTGATGAAAGATGTCTCTGATCCTGCTGTCTGAATATTTGTTGTATTTACTATGTGTTGAAGGTACTTGTTAGAGTGATTCTCTGATGGAAGTGGAGGGAGGGTTTCACTGCATTTAGAGAATTGGTCATCTGATTGTCATTTGTCCCAGCCTGCTATAAACAACTGTTGTAGAGTTCACTGAATTTGGCCTGAGACTTGCTTCTACCTTAATGGACTATGGTAGCGAGGTGTCTGGAGGCCAGATATCCCCCTACAGAACCTAGTCATTGCAACGACTACTTAGCCTAGTGAGTTTGCAGCTTGCACTTTTTTTCCAGAAATGTTTCCCAAATCTTCAGGCTCTGCAGTATCTTTTCTGTCAGCAAACATTAGCAGATAACAAAACAAAGGCTCCATAAATATTAAGAGTAAAATCCAGATAAGCTAGTTGCCCTCCACAGAATACTTTTTTAATGTGAGCATAGGCTCATGGTATTTTATTTTTAAAAAATTCTTACACCTAACACAGATTTCTTATGTATAAAATTGTTTCTAATTTATATGGTTGAATCTACATTTTGTAGTTTTACAAAGACAGCCCAATATTCTACAAAAGAACTCTGACTGCCATGTGTTGTACTATTTAGGGAATGATAGTCCTTCCATATATAGGCACTGAAAAGTTTCCCTCGATTTAGTCTCCCAAATTATGGGATTGTTATATTGTATGAAAGCGGCTTGTTTCATGAACACCTGACACATATTTTTCTGCCATACTGAAAGAACATTAGCGAATGAGACTGTTTATTCGTTTGCCTATCAGATTAAGGGAACTCTCATCATTTCATTGTTATTGTTCTTTGCTTTTCTTACTTGTGAACATTTTCTATCCAACTGCATTTCTGCATGTGTCATCATTTAAAAACTGCTCACCAGATCTCAGAAAGTGACGGTACTTATTAAGAACTGACTCTCATGGAAATGATGCCACATTATTTATTCAACACTCAGGGAATTCAGTGTACACAAACTTTGGCCTCCTCATTAATTCTCTCTTTACCTGATGGCAGATAACGCTGGCTTGGAGTTGTCTTCAGAATACTGTAAAATTTATTCTGAGGCAAAAAGCCTAAGGAAACCGGCCACTGAGGCATTTGCTGAGTCAGCAAACCTTGTATTATTGCTTGCTGAATTATTCTTCAGCCTCAGCACCATTCATATCTATACCATTGCATACAGGTCCTGGAGTGTGTGATTTGCAGCTGCAGTGATTCTTTGCAGGCATTCCCTAGGATCACAGCCCTTCTATTAGATGCTCGTCTGACTGTGGTCCAAGGGCCAGGCCAGAGGGAGGGCCAGCAAGGCCGGAAATGTGTATCCATTTCTGGGAGGTATCTCTCCAGAGAGTTTGGCATGGAGTTTGGGGGAGGTGGGTAGAAAGCAGCTCCTCCTTAGATGTCTGTGAGGAAACAGATGGTTTGTCTGGTTACAACTACACAAGTCACCTACCAAGGGTAGAGGAGAAGCAGAGGGGGACAGGAAGAGACTCAATCCAGAAATACCGAAGGTCTCCTTGAGGTGCCTTGGGGGACCCCGGCATTCTGGCTATGCATTAGCACGTTAACTATTTTCTTATTTAGGAGCCTCCCTCATTTGGTGCCTTTTTACCCACAATCCTGCAGACAGTCAGACTGTGTGTACAGATGATGTTTATTTATTTATTTGGCTGCATTAGGTCTTAGTTGTAGCTCGAGGGGATGTTCGTTGTGGCACACAGACTCTCTAGTTGCAGCGCACAAGCTTAGTTTCTCCATGTCATATGAGATTTTAGTTCCCCAACCAGGGATCAAACCCGCCTCCCCTGCATTGCAAGGCAGATTCTTAACCACTGGACCACCAAGGAATTCCCACGAGTGATGTTTACACTTGTTGACTGACATGACAAAATGATACTTTCAGGTTAGCCCTCTGTTTCAATTGGTCAGTACTTCCCTGGTAGCTCAGATTGTAACGCGTCTGCCTACAATGCGGGAGACCCGGTTTCAATCCCTGGGTCGGGAAGGTCTCCTGAAGAAGGAAATGGGAACCCACTCCAGTGTTCTTGCCTGGAAAATCCCATGGACAGGGGAGCCTGGTAGGCCACAGTCCATGAGTTGCAAAGAGTCAGAGATGACTGAGCAACTTCATTTTCACTTTCTTTCACTCAGTCTCATTCAGTTTCAAAGCTGTATTAGGCTTTGACGCAACAACAAAGACTCACTAATCAGTGACTCTGAATGAGTCACTAAAGACTGGCTCAGAGTAAGTTGCCATGATAACCTGACTTATATGAAAATAAATCCATCACTTGCTTCAGTTGAATTAGCAAACCTGCTGCAAGAAGCACTGAGATCCCAATCAGCGGCCGTCTTCTTGAGTATTTCCAGGACACGTGAACACTTGATGATTCTCACCTTCTCAAAAGAACACGAGAGCCGTGGCCCAGTTCAATCAATGTGCCTAAGTGGTGCATGAAAATCTTTATACTCTCTCTGCCCTGGGTAAAATTTGATGATGCTGAAACATTCTGTTTTGATTCTTTAATTGGAAAAAAAAGATCTGATGAATGATGAAGCATAACCGATGAGGTCTTTTGCTGGCACTCGAATTACTTGTGTACATGGATTGATGGTGGAATTGGGCTGGCTTTTTACAAGAGTGGTAAAAAGGGCTTCTGGATTGTAGTTCCTAAACAGGATTTGCGAGGCTTTTAATGCTTTAAAAGGCAAAGTTGGAACCAGACTCAGCTGTCTATCAGGGTTGTTCTTTTTTCTTCCCTCTCCTTTTAAGCAGACTTGAAGTTGTTCTTGGAGTTGTTCTTGGGGTTAAATTGACCTTAGATTGCTAAAGGGAGCTTGGTTGGTGCTTTCCCAAAAGCAGACCCTATGTTCCTTTGTCATATTGCTGATATTGATCTTTTGTCCCTGGTACCTTTGTCTTGGGCTCCAGAAGGGCATTGCTAAAGCCTTCTTGTCTTTTGTCTTTGCAGGCTTGTTGATCGGTGCTGGCTGCGCCCTCTACCCTCTGGGCTGGGATAGTGAGGAAGTCCGGCAGACTTGTGGCTACATTTCTGGCCAGTTCGATCTGGGTAAGTTCTCTTCACGGGTAGTACTCCTTTTAGAAGAGAATGTCTCTGATCTTCCACAGAAACAAAAGGTGGAAAAGGGACGGGAAGGAAAAATACATCCCAGGATTGGAGCCAGCAAACGTGTATAACGCAATACGCATACATTCATTCCTCCAGGTGAAGAGCTATTTATCACGCGGGCTTCCCTGGTGACTTAGATGGTAAAGAATCTGGCTGCAATGCAGGAGACCCAGGTTTGATCCCTAAGTTGGAAAGACCCCCTGAAGAAGGAAGTGGCAACCCACTCCCGTATTCTTGCCTGGAGAATTCCATGGATGGAGGAGCCTGGAAGGCTACAGTCCATGGGGTCGCAAAGAGTTAGACATGACTGAGCGACTAACAGTTACTTATAATGTACTATGGGAAGGTCTGCACTATGTGAAGACTTGTAGATACAAAGAAAAGAAATGGTCCATGCTCTGCTGAGTTTATATTCATTGATTAATTTATTCAAAATCACATATTTATGAGTCATTGCATGCACTAAAAATAACTCTGCCTGTGGAATTCACTGTCTGAGAAGACAAAACAAACACAATGATCAAGAAAATGACAGTCAGGGCTGAGGAATCGAATAAAGCAATTTCACTCCAGGGTAAATATAACTTTGTGAAAGAGATGGGAAGGGAGCTGAGTCTTGAACAAAATGATGCATGTGGATTATCTGGTGATGGACAGAAGCATGATGCAGGCAAGGAGTCAAGTTAAGCACAGCACAGGGAGGGGGAGGGGGCGGGGGGAGGAAAGCCCATCCAGGGACCATAGAGAACCAAGGAGCAGGGAGAGGTCTGGTTAAGTAGGTCCTCATTCACACCTTGCCGAAGGACTCATGAACTTTTCTGTGTGCTAATCGGAACATTTCAGGTACGTCTCATTGTAGAGACATTCTACGTCCTTCAGGTCAGTTCAGTTCAGTCACTCAGTCATGTCCGACTCTTTGCGACCCCATGAATCGCAGCACACCAGGCCTCCTTGACCATCACCAACTCCCAGAGTTCACTCAAACTCATGTCCATCGAGTCGGTGATGCCATCCAGCCATCTCATCCTCTGTCGTCCCCTTCTCCTCCTGCCCCCAATCCCTCCCAGCATCAGGGTCTTTTCCAGTGAATCAGCTCTTCACATGAGGTGGCCACAGTATTGAAGTTGCAGCTTCAGCATCAGTCCTTCCAATGAACACCCAGGACTGATTTCCTTAAGAATGGACTGGTTGGATCTCCTTGCCGTCCAAGGGACTCTCAAGAGTCTTCTCCAACGCCACAGTTCAAAAGCATCAATTCTTCGGTGCTCAGCTTTCTTTATAGTCCAACTCTCACATCGATACATGACCACTGGAAAAACCATAGCCTTGACTAGATGGACCTTTGTTGGCAAAATAACATCTCTGCTTTTTAATATGCTATCTAGGTTGGTCATAGCAACCTATAAAAATGTTGTCCATAATACAACATGATTTGTACCACTGTAACTTGTGATGGTTAGCAAATACTTGATTGAGAAACCTACATTTACTTAACCACTTGTTGACTTCTTTCTAGGTGGATATTTTGTCTGTTTCTGTTATTTTGAAACATCTTGGAAGGAGTAGTTTAATGAAGAAAAATCTTCTCTTGACTGAATTATTTTCTTAGAATGTTTTTCTAGAATTGTTGATAATTAGATTGACAATTATGAGTCCATAAAACACTTATTGCTAAATGATAGCCAACTTATTTTTCCCTAATATATGGATCAACAGATTTTTTTGGATAATGAGCACATAGTGAGTCACTAACTTAAACATACATCTGCTTCTCACATTAATTTTTTCTAAGAAGAAAAATCTCAGTGGAATTGGTCTTACAGCAGTATTACTATAATCCAAGTGATTGAAAACTTTTTTATGTTAGAACTTTTTTTTTTCCCTTAAAAAAAAGGGGACTTCTCTGGCAGTCCAGCAGTTAAGACTCCATGCTCCCACTGCAAGGTCTGGGGGTTCAAGCCCTGGTCAGGGAACTAATATCCTGCATGCTACTTGGTAAAAAAATTTATAGGGAAAAAATTATGTTGGATACTGAGAAAAATGGGCAGATGTGATATCATGTAAAATGTCTGTGAATTTGAAAATGAAGCAGTTTTTGTTTGATTCAGTGGATGACAAACACCTGCTTCCCTCTGGGAAGTATTACTGGCTTTTTGGGTAGAGGGGATGGTGTTTGAAATACCACCCAATTTGCATGGGTAAAAAATAAGAGATTTCTGTCTGCCCATCCTTCCCTCATTGGAGGCGACATTGTCTTGAGTCTAGATAAATTTGTGATTGCCATGAATGCAGAGAAGGGAAAAATGCAGGCACAAAGTTAACTGCTAGCCTTTCCTTTTTTCTTTTCCCCAAAAGCAAACCGTGTCCAAGGGAGATATTCAGTACAGTGTTTAGCATCTTTCTTTCTCTAGTATTTGAGGAATTCTTCGCTGTTTCACCTGGGCCTCAACTTGGTGAGAACCCTGTTCTTGCTGGTGTCTAGCTGGTGTGTATTGTGTTATTAATTAGCAGATTGTAATGAAATGCAGATCCTGTTTTGCAGTTTTTGCTACCATGCCCCAGGATCTTACATCTTTACAACATTGAGGATTAAAATTCTGAATGTCGAACTTAAAGTGAAAAACAAAACACTTGACTCTTTACTAGTGATAATAATTTCTTATGTTATAAACTTCTTTGGAAGGAATGATGCTAAAGCTGAAACTCCAGTACTTTGGCCACCTCATCCGAAGAGCTGACTCATTGGAAAAGACTCTGATGCTGGGAGGGATTGGGGACAGAAGGAGAAGGGGACGAGAGAGAATGAGATGGCTGGATGGCATCACTGACTCGATGGACGTGAGTTTAAGTGAACTCTGGGAGTTGGTGATGGACAGGGAGGCCTGGCATGCTGAGATTCATGGGGTCGCAAAGAGTCAGACACGACTGAACAACTGAACTGAACTGAACTGAAAGCCATTTTAGCAGTCTCAAAATTACAGAATGTGTATGACTTAGGGAACTCAAACCAGGACTCTGTAACAACCTAGAGGGGTGGGAAAGAGTGGGAGATGGGAAGGAGGTTTAAGAGGGAAGGGACATGTGTACACCGATGGCTGATTCATGTTGATTATGGCAAAGATGAAACCAATATCATAAAGCAATTATCCTTCAATTAAATATGAATAAAATCTTAAAAATTACAGCATGGTTTTAACTTTGGTCTTTTTATTTTTAAATTTCTCTTAGATTGGATGATGAGAAAAAAAAATCAAAACTGGCCTTAGCTACAGAGAAAATGAGTTCTGGGTCCCTGGAAGAAGTATTTCGGGTTTATCAAGTTTCATTTATCCAGGTTACTATTATTTTTGCAGACTCTGTGATCTTTTCTTCCAAAAGGAAACCTAAAGACATACTATGGCATAGAGGTGCCATCATACTTATTCCACCTAACTCACTCCATTTTCTGCCTTTATCAAAGTATTCCTGTTTTCCGGAACACTGATGAGGGCTCAGCTTCAGTGAGTGAGTGAAGTCACAGATTCTGGAGCACCGTGGAGGGACCCTAGAGCTGGGTTAGGAGCCACCCCCTGCATGGGGAGCATGAACATACTCTGGCAGGATGGCTCTGATGCCCAGTTTTAGTGGCTTACATACTGCTTGCCAGGGCCACACCCTGTCTCTGCTGCTTCTGTGAATTGGAACTTGTTTTTGCTCCTCTCCATAGATAGCATGTGGAAGCGTCTTTCCTCCCAAGAGTTGGGAAGTGTGGATGTTTTTAAGGTTCACAGCCTCTTTATTGTGGAATATGGGTCAGTTTCTTGGCATGCCATGACTGAACTGTGATTACTCTCTTTCGAGCATGTCCCGAAAGAAATCATCATCACTTTTGTTCCCACTTTGGCTGATTTATTTAAGGAGTGCATTCACTCAGTTATTCAACCAAAGAATATCTATCGGGTGCTTCCAATGTGCTAGGCCCTGGGCTGGGTGCTGGGCACATAGCATCAAAAAGGAATTAAAAAAGATGGTATTTACTCCACTCATGGATTTCCCCAGTGACTCAGCAGTGAAGAATTGGCCTCCAATGCAGGAAATGTGGGTTCAGTCCCTGGGTCAAGAAGAATCCCTGGAGAAGGAAATGGCAACCCACTCCAGTATTCTTGCCTGGAAAATCCCATAGACAGAGGAGCCTGGCAGATAACAGATCACTGGGTCACAGAGAGTCAGACACAACTGAGCACAATGGCATTTGTAAGTGGAAGATGAGGCTAAGAAGAGAGAAGGCATCTCAGCCTCTGGGTTTTGTCAGATTTTGGTGCCCTGTGCCCTTCCATCATGGAATCTATGGTTATGGCTGTGCATGCGTGCTCAGTTGCTAAGCCATATCCAGCTCTTTGTGACACCATGGACTGTAGCCTGCCAGTCTCCTCTGTCCATGGGATTTCCCAGACAAGAATACTGGAGTGGGTTGCCATTTCCTCCTCTCGGGAATGTTCTCAACCCATGGATTGAACCTACATCCCCTGCATTGGCAGGCAGATTCTTTACCACTGAACCACATGAGAAGCCCATGGGCAGAGGATCAGTAATGATTTATATCTCTTGCACTGTTTCATTTCTCTTGAAAATTGATAAAGACAATCATCACGGTTGCCACTTGTACAGCACAAACCTTTTACAATCTTCTGTCCACAACCATGGGCTCAGCAATGGTTTAAGCTGTGCAATTGATAACCATGATGAGTCTCTTTATTAATTTTTAAAAGAAACAAAACATTACAAGTGATAATAATACATCATGTTGCATGGTATCTTCATGTAATTAAAGCCCAGTAGTTCTTAGCTATTATTATTCACATAATTTTACAGGACCATTTTTAATGAATACTTGCTGATAATCTCTATTCTTCCTTTATATTCCATAACAGCAAGTTGGGATTTACACATTAAGCATAAGGGCTTTATCATCAGGTTGTCCAATTGATTTAATTCATGCCTCAGAGATATTTTCTCCACCAAAGACTTTTTCTAATTATATCCTTATGATCAAAAGGAGTGTTTCAATTAATTTGTCTTGCTAATTTGCCAAGTAAATTTGAGTAATTATTGCTTTCATTTTGCTATTTAATTTGATTAAGAAGCCATCATGTTTCCTGTTCTTGAAATTATGCTCTCGGCTTCTCAAGAGTAGTACCATCAACTCAGAAAACTTGGAGCCTCGTGATTTCAGAAAAGATGGCAGTGTTTTCCAAATTTTCACTCCAGTGAAGAGATCTCTTCTGCAGTCTGAGCAATGACCATCCCACGTCTCTTTGAGCTCTTTGACACCTGACTGGTGTTTTCTCTCCTCTCAAATCGAACTGCACTTGAAAAAAAAAAAATTGGCATGTGTGGGGAGGTCAGCAGGCCAAAATGGGAACAAAAATAGAAAATTTCTTTTTTGAGCTGTCTCAAGCTCAGTGTAAGTGGGTACTTGTGAAGCTGAGTGACCCAGTTTTTCTGATGTGCACATAGAAGCCTCTACTTTTGCACTCAATAACAGGAGAAGCTGCTGTCGGCTTCTGTGACAATGAATAAAACAAACATACCCTTGGCCAGAAGTGAACGACTCCTTTGATTTATGTGGACTTTTGAGGCTGCAGACAAGGCTGAGCCTCTGCCCAGGGATTGCAGGCATCTGAGTTGTGTGTGAGCCATGCTGGGCTGCTGGGTCGTCCCAGAGAGTGGCAGGCAGCATCTGTTGCTCTGTTCAAGAAGAGACCCCTAACACTTGATGTGTTTCTGTTCATTCAGTTCAGTCCAGTTCAGTTCAGTCGCTCAGTCATGTCCAACTCTTTGGAACCACATGGGCTGCAGCACGCCACGCTTCCCTGTCCATCACCAACTCCCAGAATTTGCTCAAACTCACGTCCATCGAGTCAGTGATGCCTTCCAACCATCTCATCCTCTGTCGTCCCCTTCTCCTCCTGCCTTCAATTTTTCCCAGCATCAGGGTCTTTTCCAGTGAGTCAGTTCTTCACATCAGGTGGCCAAAGTGTTGGAGCTTCAGCATCAGTCCTTCCAATTAATATTCAGGACTGATTTCCTTTAGGATTGACTGGTTTGATATCCTTGTGGTCCAAGGGACTCTCAAGAGTTTTCTCTTCTCAAGAGTTTTGAACACCACAGTTCAAAAGCATCAATTCTTCGGCGCTCAGCTTTCTTTATAGTCCAATTCTCACATCCATACTTGCTTACTGGAAAAACCATAGCTTTGACTAGAAGAAGGACCTTTGTCAGCAAAATAATGTCTCTGCTTTTTAATATGCTGTCTAGGTTTGTCATAGCCAAGGAGCAAGTGTCTTTTAATTTCATGGCTGCAATCACCATCTACAGTGGTTTTGGAGCCCAAGAAAATTAAGTCTGTCACTGTTTCCATTGTTTCCCCATCTATTTGCCATGAAGTAATGGGACTGGATGCCATGATCTTCATTTTTTTAATGTTGAGTTTTAAGCCAGCTTTTTCACTCTTCTCTTTCGCTTCATCAAGAGGCCCTTTAGTTCCTCTTCACTTTCTGTCGTAAGAGTGGTGTCATTTGCATATCTGAGGTTATTTATATTTTTCCCTACTTGGTCATTGCTTAAAGGTAATCAATGCTCCCATTATGAGACTGCTCTTTGGGGGACTGGTTAGCGGTAAGATGTTGCATGTGTATTGAGATTTAGCCAGAGTTCAAGTCTTTAAAGCAGCAATAATTTCCACCTCCTCCAAGGCTATTATCTGGAACTCCTCCAAACTCTTGACACTCAAGTCCTAATCACTGGAAGTTACTTAGAACAGGGGTCCTCAACTTCCAGGATCTCATGCCTGATGATTTTAGGTGAAAGTGATGTAATGATAATAAGGTGCACAATAAATGTAGTGCTCTTGAAACATCCTGGAACCATCCCCCTCCAACCTAGTCCCTGGAAAACTTGTATTTCATGAAACCAACCCCTGATGTCAAAAACATTGGGGACCACTGACTTAGAAGGTCCAGCATGAGCCTATATTCCTTCACTCAGGTCTAGTGCCAGAGGGTGACAGAGAGAAGCCATGCAGCTTCTGTGAGTTAAGCTGAGACGCAAACTGAGTAGGCCCAGAGGGACCCATGGGAACATTCTGGAAGGTGATGCTGCAAAGGATAGCTGGAAGCTTCCACAGACAGAAGAAGTCCAACTTGACTGGTGCTGAAGTGATGGAGCAAAATGTCCTGGCACCTCCGAGGGAAGAGCAATCAGCTTTGTGGGTCCCTCTGCCTTCTTAGGGGCCTTTTAGCCAGATATGAAGGATTTTTCACTTTCATCTCAGAAAGTGGGGAGAACCTGTTCATTTCAGAGGCATGCATTCAACCCGTCCATTTCTGGGCCCTAGCAACAACATTAGAGCATAAACATTTCCACTTTGGGCTTACCTGGTGGCTCAGATGGTAAAGAATCTGCCTGCAATGCGGGAGACCCAGGTTCGATCCCTGGGTTGGGGAGATCACCTGGAGAAGGGAAAGGCTACTCACTCCAGTATTCTTGCCTGGAGAATTCCATGGACAGAGGAGTCTGGTGGGCTACAGTCCATGGGATCACAAAGAGTCAGACACTACTGAGCGACTAACACATACACATCTCCACTTTTAAGTATAGCTTTGGTAAATGCCTCTAGACCTGCTTTAGGAAAAAGCACCCCCATTCTGAATAATCCTAGATCCAATTCTATCTGCTTTCCTAAACCATCTTTGTAAATTCTTCTGGGACAGGATTTTTGCAACATTGTTGCCTATGTCAGTTTGACAGTTCATCAGATATGTATTCAATATATGTATTTATTCAAAGAGTATGTATTAAGCACATTCTAGGTACCCAAGGTTGTGCCATATACTTAGAATAAAATTATGAATTAGGTAGATAGGATCCTTACCTGCTTGTCACGTATCTACTGTCTACTAAATGGTTCAAAAAAGAGAGGGAAGCTGAGAGAGAAGGAAGGAAGAGAGAAGATAGAAAGGAAGAAACCTTATAGCTCATTTTTTACTAACAAGGCAGTTGCCATCATGTTTCTCTACACACTCAGCTGCTGATATCCTGGAGAGAATCATGACCATACTTTCTAAGGAACTAATGGCTTAACCATCTCCTAGAAAGTAATCAAGTTGAGTGTCACAGTTTAAAGAACCAAATACCCTGGTAGATGAAAAAGGAAATTGCTCTAAATCTTTCCTTCCTGAAGTCTTTTTTGGTTTCATTGTTTTAGAGCAGGATCTTTCCTGTTGTTGTATCAATGCCTTTTAAAAACCTAATTCAGTGACTTGCAGCGATTTGTAGCAGTGGAATTCAGTGCTAACGGAAAAAAGGAAATATGCTTAGAAAACCTGTGGGAAATGAGAAATATTCTTCCCAATAGTTTGGTGGCTACAAGATATTAAGAACTAATAAGATATAGCCACCAAACTATTGGAAAGAATATGTTAGTCTCTCTTTTAAAGATCTTTCTTCATTTTTTTTCAACGTTTACCTTTTATAACAACAAAGAGTAGATATACCTGAACTGTGCACCTTTAAGACAAATAGGCTATATGAACATCATCTGGAATAAATATGTAGATTTATTAAAATTTTCCCATAGTTAAGAATTTGGTGATAGTCTATTAAATGGGAAGATTCTACCCCCCCGACCCCCACCATCCCAAGCAGATAATTCCTTCTGATAATGTAATACACATTTTTAAATATAAATTTATTTATTTTAATTGGAGGCTAATTACTTTACAATATTGTATTGGTTTTGCCATACATCAACATGAATCCACCACGATTGTACATGTGTTCCCCATCCTGAACCCCCCTCCCACCTCCCTCTCCATACCATCCCTCTGGGTCATCCCAGTGCACAAACCCCGAGCATCCTGTATCATGCATCAAACCTAGACTGGCAATTCGTTTCACATATGATATTATACATGTTTCAGTGCCATTCTCCCAAATCATCCCACCCTCACCCTCTCCCACAGAGTCCAAAAGACTGTTCTATACATCTGTGCCTCTTTTGCTGTCCTGCATACAGGCTTATTGTTACCATCTTTCTAAATTCCATATATATGTGTTAGTATACTGTATTGGTGTTTTTCTTTCTGGCTTACCTCACTCTGTATAATAGGCTCCAGTTTCATCCACCTCATTAAAACTGATTCAAATGTATTCTATTTAATGGCTGAGTAATACTCCATTGTGTATATGTACCACATGCTTCCCTGGTGGCTCAGAGGTTAAAGCGTCTGCCTCTAATGCGGGAGACCCGGGTTCGATCCCTGGGTCGGGAAGATCCCCTGGAGAAGGAAATGGCAATCCACTCCAGTATTCTTGCCTGGAGAATCCCACGGACGGAGAAGCCTAGTAGGTTACAGTCCACAGGGTCGCAAAGAGTCGGACACGACTGAGCGACTGAACTGACTGAACTGAGTGTATAGGAATGCAAGGGATTTCTGTGTGTTGATTCTATATCTTGCAACTTTACTATATTCATTGATTAGCTCCAGTAATTTTCTGGTGAAGTCTTTAGGGTTTTCTATGTAGAGGATCATATCATCTGCTAACAGTGAGAGTTTTACTTCTTTTCCAATTGGATTCCTTTTATTTCTTTCTCTGCTCTGATTGCTGTGGCCAAAACTTCCAAAACTATGTTGAATAGTAGTGGTGAGAGTGGGCACCCTTGTCTTGTTGCTGACTTTAGGGGAAATGCTTTCAATTTTTCACCATTGAGGATAATGTTTGCTGTGGATTTGTCATATATAGCTTTTATTATGTTGAGGTATGTTCCTTCTATTCTTGCTTTCTGGAGAGTTTTTATCATAAATGGATGTTGGATTTTGTCAAAGGCTCTCTCTGCATCTATTGAGATAATCATATGGCTTTTATTTTTCAATTTGTTAATGTGGTGTATGTAATACACATTTGAAGACAGTTCTTTCAAATCTTCATATTATGGCTCTTAATTTCAGGAGAAATATTTCTGCCCCAGAACTGAGAATTCACAAACTTATGTGTTAGTGACCTTCCTGTGCATTTTTACCTTTGTTCCGTAATAAAAAATAAAATAGAAATAGAAGATAAATGGCTTAACATGTCTCCTGTTAAGAAGGGGCCATTAGTGAGCATTTTTAATAAACCCCTCAAAAATGTTTTTAGGATAAAACCCAAAATATAAGAAAGTAAACAAAGGGTTTATCTTTTCTGACTCTTCATCTGATTTTTAGCCTGGTAGAATATTGACAAGAACTAATTAGCATAGAGAATTTGTGGGGTAAAACTCATTTATTGGATCTTTTCAGAAAATTCCATATGAATTAATTACTCCAGATAAATGAATTTTCCCCTTAAAAGGAAAAACTTGGACTGGATTTGAATCTCAGTTTCACTTCTCAAGAGTTGATTCTGGGCGAGTTCTGGGAGAGTTCTAAGCTCTCAGAACTTCAGTTCTTTGGTCTCTAAAAGAAGATAATACTACTTCACCTGCCTGTTAAAATAACTGAAGGGGATAGTGAAAGATGCTTCATACATCAAGATGCACAAATAAATATCAGTTCTTCATTTTTGCTTTAAACACAAACGTATTTCCTGTTTTAAACATGTTGAAAAAGTTTGAGGATGTATCATATGCTTTCCCATCAGTTTAATATATAAAAGATATCAAAAACATAAACAAGATTAAAAAAATCATTAACCACTATGCTGTCACATGGAATCATCCCCAAGACATCCCCAACAGGATATGTGTAGAGTGATTTGCCTTTTCACTAAATAACCAAGACTGAAAAAACTTTGAGTTCTCTGTGCTTTTTTGTAGTTGTTTTGCAACAGTTTTATGTCACCCTGTCAGTGATAATACATTACAGTTATTAATTACCCCTTTCTCTCCTTATTCCCTCACTTCTAATTTGTGTCCTTTTCTGTTGAGTCATCATAAATCATCTTAGAACCATGCTTTAAAAAAAAAAACAAAACAGTTCAGCGCTGTTTCTGTGCACTGTGTGTCTTTGAATCACTGATTTTTGCCTATTCTGGGCAGCTTTTTTTTGGACCCCTTGATTTGGGGTCATGTTTTGGATAGCTGAGCATGTCAGCTTCACGATTTCTGGAGACATACGGTACTTGGGTTAGCAACCGGATGTCTTGATGATATTGGTAACTGAGTTCAGTGTTATATTAACCCTTGTTCTAGGGGTGAGTTTTAACTTGAGGTCTCCAGACCATTCAAGATGCCCACAGTCCATCAATAGGCTTCGGGGAATTTGTGACATCACTGAAATTGTGTGCAAATGTCATAGGCTTGTGCATATGTGCATTCTCCTGGAGAGAGTATTCATAACTTTTATTCATTATTCAAGTGGATTCCTGACACAAGAGGACTCAGAATCGCTGGTAAGCAGCATTTGGAAGCCTGACATTGGAAAGCCTAGAAACCTGAATTCTAGACCTAGTCTCCCAACAATCTTCCCATCCCCCTAGGAAGCTGGGAAGCCATTTGACTGGGGTTCCTTTGACTTGATTTCATTCTCTACAAAAGAGTATTACTCAGCCATCAAAAAGAATTCATTTGAATCTGTTCTAATGAGATGGATGAAACTGGAACCTATTATACAGAGTGAAGTAAGCCAGAAAGAAAAACACCAATACAGTATACTGACACATATATATGGAATTTAGAAAGATGGCAATGATGACCCTGTATGCGAGACAGCAAAAGAGACACAGATGTATAGAACGGACTTTTGGACTCTGTGGGAGAGGGAGAGGGTGGGATGATTTGGGAGAATGACATTGAAACATGTATACTATCATGTAAGAACGAAGCACCAGCCTATGTTCGATACAGGATACAGGATGCTTGGGGCTGGTACACAGGGATGATCCAGAGAGGATATGGGGTGGGAGGTGGGAGGGGGATTCAGGATTGGGATCTCATATACACCCATGGTGGATTCATGTCAATGTATGGCAAAACCAATACGGTATTGTAAAGTAAAATAAAGTAAAAATTAAAAATAAATAAATAAATAAAACAAACAAAAAAAAAAGTGTTTGCCAGAAAGAGGGTATAAGGTGAAACATCTCTACTCGCAGTGGGACATGTGTGTGTGCTCAGTTGTGCCCACCTCTTTGCAACTGCATGGGTGATAGCCCACCAGGCTTCTCTGCCCATAGGATTTTCCAGGCAAGATTACTGGAGTAGGTTGCCTTTTCCTTTTCTAACTTGCAGTAGACATTATTGCAAATAAGTACTCCCATACTTCGATTCTAATTTGAAATTGTTTCTGTGAAAATGAGCATTCCGCCTTCCTAAGTAATGGAATACACTTCCACTTAGAGTCCTCACCAGATTCTTTAGTGCTGCTCTTGGGAAGCAATCTTCCATCATGTCTGGGGAACATGTTGTTCTGACCTATTCTCAAAGATCTCTGTAGTGAGAAGTTTTGGAAGATAATGACTCTTGCTGGAGCAAAAGACAGGTTTTATTTATTGTTCCCTGTAATAATCTCTGCCTCCAGCACAAAGTTTGGGTGGATTTACTTGCAGTCTATTATAACAAATTGGGGATCCCTAAGCTTGAAGTGAAGTGAAGTGAAGTCGCTCAGTCGCTCAGACTCTTTGTGACCCCGTGGACTGTCGCCTACCAGGCTTCTCCATCCATGGGATTCTCCAGGCAAGAATACTGGAGTGGGTTACCATTTCCTTCTCCAGGGGATCTTCCTGACCCAGGGATCAGACCCGGGTCTCCCACATTGGAGGCAGATGCTTTAATATCTGAGCCACCAGGGAAGTTCATCCCTAAGCTTGGGGTTCCTCAATGGTGACACAGAAGTACTGAGTTTACCACGTCAGTCCTTATGGAATGTAGGAGGCCAAAAGATGGATTCAGATGTGAAGCTCGTGCTGGTTGCTGTGTTGAGTAATAATAATAGAGTCCTCCATCTCTGATCCAGGAGTCTCCTAGCTTTTGCCAGTATCTGTGAAAGTGTGGCAGGCTGACTCGTTAGCTTATGAGTAAAATCTCAAGATTCTTCAAAGTTCTTAACACCACTATTATAATGCCTGTCCTTCATTTTAAAATACTTCAAGAATGAGATGTGTGTGTGAGTCACAGGAAGTCATAGCTCAGGTGCAGGCTCCAGAGTGGAAACTCAGGGATACTAGTACATGTGTTGCTGTTGTTGTTGTTTTAATTTAAATGTCTTATTTTAAGTGAAAATGTTAGTTGCTCAGTCGTGTCTGACTCTTTGTGATCCCATGGACTGTAGCCCGCCAGGCTCCTCTGTCCATAGAAGTCTCCAGGCAAGAATACTGGAGTGGGTGGCCATGCCCTCCTCCAGGGGATCTTCCCAACCCAGGGATTGAACCTGGGTCTCCTGCACTGCAGGCAGATTCTTTACAGTCTGAGCCACTGGAGTGGATAGTCTGAGCCCTGGAGTATACTGGAGTATAACCCGCTGACTAACAACGTAAGGGTTTCAGGTGCACAACAAAGCAAACCCAGACATACAGACACATGTATCCATTCTCTCGCAAACTCCTTTCCCATCCAGGCTGCCACACAACATTGAACAGAGTTCTCTGTGCTCTACAGCAGGTCCTTGTTGGTTATCCATTTTAAATACAGCAGTGTAGTACATGTTTTGTTATCCATATCTTGACCAACACAAGAAGCCTCACCCATGGTCAGAAATGGATTTTTAAAGGTGAAATAGGTGTCTTCTTAAAGAGCATGCTGCTACTGCTACTGCTAAGTCACTTCAGTCGTGTCCGACTCTGTGTGACCCCATAGACAGCAGCCCACCAAGCTCCCCCATCCCTGGGATTCTCTAGGCAAGAATACTGGAGTGGGTTGCCATTTCCTTTTCCAATGCATGAAAGTGAAATGTGAAAGTGAAGTCACTCAGTCGTGTCCGACTCTTCGAGACCCTGTGGACTGCAGCCCACCAGGCTCCTCCATCCGTGGGATTTGCCAGGCAAGCGTACTGGAGTGGGGTGCCATTGCCTTCTCCAATGTTAAAAATGGACTCTCGTTGGTGAAATTAAAGGTATTCAAGATTGTGGATTGGCTAAAAGAGATACTCTCTGTCTTTACATAAAAGGATTTAAACAGCCATCTAGGCACATAGCCCTTATTGTAAGTCTGAAAGATATCTAAAATATTTAACAACCAAAATGTCATAGGTCCTGACTAATCCTAACTAAAATAAATGCTGGAATAGGCTCCCGAGGGGCCTTGACCGGCCAAGCACCAGCCTTTTCATTCCTGGGAATGAGGCTAGGATTCCCTAGGGTTCTCAGGGGAGGGAGGGGACCATGGGGCACTTGGAGAACTTGGGGCAGTGGCTGTTTATGCACTAGTACCCGGATGCATATTTTAGTATTTTTAACAATGAAAACAGAGCTTCCCTGGTGGTCTGGTGGTTAAGAACCCACCTGCCAATGCAGGGGACCCGGGTTCAGTTTCTGGTCCAGGAAGACCCCACCTGCCTTGGCATGACTGAGCCCGTGAGTCACAGCTACTGTGCCCACGTGCCTAGCGCCATACTCCACATCAAGTGAAACCACTGCAGTGAGAAGCCCATGGACCACAGTGAAGGCCCGATGCAGCCAAACATAAATAAAAGTTTAAAAAATAAAACAATGACAACAGCTTTACTAAAACACTCTGCCACATCCACTGTGCCATAAGAAAGTCAGCCAAAGTCTGATCACCCATAAGGACTCTGTTTCTTGTCTCTGGTTCAGAGGATTTGGGGTTACTTGTTACCAGAAGGAACAGAATCCGTCCCTGAACCTTGCATTTGCTTCCAGTGGTTCTTTGGTGCACGATGGTAGCCCAGTCACTTAAAACGATAGGGAGCTAGGATTTAACTGGCTCTTGGAACAGGTTGGTGAGCTGGTTTGTGCCTGCTTTTTGATAACTGTTTAATAAGCGTCTGTATGTGTCGCAGGATGCGGTCTGAGACTTGCTTTCATTATAACTTGGAAATGAAGTCATCAGACGGTAGCTATGCCTCACTGTCCCTCTCGCATTTTCAGCGGGGGTGGGTTGTAATTTACCAGGGTCTCAAGGTTGTGCTTGACCAAATTGGATTAAGCCCGTTCCCAAGGGCTACCTTACAAGCAAGAAGCGATCATCAAGGAAACCTTTTGGACCGAGGGCAGCTCCCCGAGATCAAAGGAGCCCTGGTTGCCACACATTTCCATTTCAGTGGATACGGAGACTATATGCAGAGGCTGCTCAGTGGCCGATGAAAGCGTGACAGGTGCGAGCAGGGGAGGGGTAGATAAAAATGCTTTCAGGATGGAAATCAGCACCTCTTCTCATGGGACTATTGGAAGATTGGCCGCAGCCACAGGCCAAGCTGGGAAGCAGCAATTAGAGAGAGCCTGGGTCCTTTCACACTCTCTTTGGGGCCGGCCATGAGACAGAGGGGCTGAATTTCAGGCAGTTTCAGCCTTTATAAATAGCAGCTACAGACAGAAACCAAAGGATCATCTTTATCGCCTACACTTAATAATGCCCCGCTGGTTATCTCCACCACCCCCACGTGGAGATGGGATTCTGTGTCAGTTCACAGCATGAACACAAAGACCAGCAGGTATACACACTCTGTGTATGGAGCCAGTGTATGTGCCTTATCGTCTTAACAGTGGCGTTATCTCTAGTGGAACTTTTTAGGATGGATTCGGGGCTAAGGGGCAAGAATTAACAACTGTGCCAGCAGAGACCCTGCTAGCCAGACTGGACAACACGTCCACCATTGTTATGGGTAAATTACACAACTATATAGCAACAAAACTATCCACCAGGTGGGCCAGGGAACAGAGGTCCATCTGATGGGTGTGATCTTAAGGATTCAGATGCTGCTCCACTCTCCCTACTTTTCTGCCACATAAAGTGAAGTTTAATCACATTTCCGAAGGCACCAGGGTATTTTTATTTCTCTTGCTCCACCTCTGTATTGCAGGGACGCTGTGAAGGCAAGGCATCTTAGCCTCTGCTTTTGTGATTCTGGCAGGGATTTCAGGATAAGATGATGCAAGGCCCTGATTTAGCGCAGAGTTTAGGAGGAAGGACCCTGGGTGGATCTGATGAGCACATCTGGTGTGGTACACAAGGGAAACTCCCTGAAACTCAGGTGTGAGTGGAAGTGAAGAAACACTGGTTTCCAAGCAGCCACACCCACTACAGTCACCTGGGTGTCTTGTTCTCAGATCTTCCAGTTTCTCTGATGGACCCATAATGTAGTACTTAAAATCTCCAGGACCACCCTGGTGGTCCAGTGGTTAAGAATCTGCCTGCCAACGTAGGGGACACAGGTTCAGTCCCTTATCTGGCAGGATCCCACATGCCACGGAGCAACTAAGCCTGTGAGCTGCAACTGCTGAAGCCCACGAGCTCTAGAGCACAAGAGAAGTCACCACAATGAGAAGCCTGTGAACTACAGCCTAGAATAGGCCCTGCCCCCACAACTAGAGAAAGCCTCCACGCAGCAACGAAGACCCAGAGACAAATAAATAAAATTTTTAAAAAGTAAAATGAAAAATAAAATCTCCAGATGCTCAAAAAATTTTTTTAAAAAGCTTACAGTCCAAATACACACTCTGATATTATAACTTACTAAGATTCCAGGAGGTATTAACAATAAAAAGAATAGTAATAATCAGTT
Organism: Cephalophus harveyi; assembly: GCA_006410635.1. Classification (NCBI taxonomy): domain Eukaryota; kingdom Metazoa; phylum Chordata; class Mammalia; order Artiodactyla; family Bovidae; genus Cephalophus; species Cephalophus harveyi. Next base: position 646,815 of record SJYT01003478.1, on the reverse strand, counting down.
CAGTTCAGTTGCTCAGTTGTGTCCAGCTCTTTGCAACCCCATGAACCGCAGCACGCCAGGCCTCCGTGTCCATCACCAGCCCCCGGAGTCCACTCAAACCCATGTCCATCGAGTCGGTGATGCCATCCAACCATCTCATCCTCTGTTGTCCCCTTCTCCTTCTGTCCTCAATCTTTCCTAGCATCAGGGTCTTTTCCAATGAGTCAGCTCTCCTCATCAGGTGGACAAAGTATTGGAGCTTCAGCTTCAACATCAGTCCTTCAAATGAACACCCAGGACTGATCTTTAGGATGGACTGGTTGGATCTCCTGGCAGTCCAAGGGACTCTCAAGAGTCTTCTCCAACACCACAGTTCAAAAGTATCAATTCTTCTGCGCTCAGCTTTCTTTATAGTCCAACTCTCACATCCATACATGACCACTGGAAAAACCATAGCCTTGACTAGATGGACCTTTGTTGGCAAAGTAATGTCTCCACTTTTTAATATGCTCTCTAGGTTGGTCATAACTTTCCTTCCAAGGAGTAAGCGTCTTTTAATTTCATGGCTGCCATCACCATCTGCAGTGATTTTGGAGCCCAGAAAAATAAAGTCAGCCACTGTTTCCACTGTTTCCCCGTCTATTTGCCATGAAGTGATGGGGCCAGATGCCATGCTCTTCGTTTTCTGAATGTTGAGCTTTAAGCCAACTTTTTCACTCTCCTCTTTCACTTTCATCAAGAGGCTCTTTAGTTCTTCACTTTCTGCCATAAGGGTTAGTAATAATAATAGCTAGCCTTTCTCCCTGGGTGTGTAGTTTGGGCTCAGTACAGCTGCTGATCTGGGTGTGCTGCCTTTTCATGAGTTTGAGCATCTGTGCAAGTGTGGGACCTCCGAAAGGTACTTTCTGGTAAATCCCTAAGTTGATGATGACTAGCACTGTTTCCTTGGAGGAGGGCATGGCAACCCACTCCAGTATTCTTGCCTGGAGAATCCCCATGGACAGAAGAACCTGGTGGGCTACAGTCCATGAGGTTGCAAAGAGTCAGACATGACTGAGCTGCTAAGCACAGCACAGCACTTTCTATAGGAGGCAGTAAATAGTACCTGCGAGAACTTTTTTTCTTTGTTCCCCAGCTCCTCACCCTAAAGGTGAAACTAAAAACATTTCTTTGGGAACAAGAGAGATACAACAGAGCAAATTAAAATTATAGCTCTTTAATGAAATCTGTGGGAATCCGGAAGAGAAATGCATGCCATTGGATAGAGTAGAATCAGTATGTAACTCAGGAAGGGTTTCCCCCCTAAAATCTGAGACTCATAAAACATGAACTCATGTTTGAGTAGAGAGCTTACACAGCAGTCAATTACCCATCACATACTCGTCTAGACAGCCCTTGCCTCACTCCCACTCTGGCTACAGAATGAATGAAGATGTGCTGTAATTTACAAGGCTGGTATTTTCCTATCAAAATTGACTGTAACATATCTCCTTAGACATGGTGCAATTTTGAGTGCTTTGCAGATACATATCTTATCTTTTCCAGAAAATAAATCCCTGCTCCCTTGGACATGCAGGTTATGAAGAATACTTTAATGCATAGCTTGAGTGTATCAGCTCTTACCAATAGACGCATATACATCGCATTCTCTCTACATACCTGGTTGCCTCCTTGGAGAAGACAGGGCAAACAAAGAAAGTGTGGAGTCTTTTAAGGGTTTCTTGCCTCCTCTAATATGTTGAAGTGGCTCCAGTGTTCCACACTAGACCCTTGTACACTTAGGTATCCTGTGTGTTTGGGTGGAAAGAGTATCTTTCAACTCTCCGGAGAGTTCCAATCCAAGGGTCCAGTCTCCTAAACATAGAAATTAAGGGGCAGGAGAGGTAGAAAGATATAGTTAGCCTAGTTCATTAAGGTCCAGAGCAGCAGTTCTTGAGGAGAGAGACTGGGTCGGTTCACTGAGCTGCGGTTCTGAAGACCGCAGGCATCAAGGTGGGTGCTGCTGCCTGGGATGCTCTGTGTGCAGACTTGGTGCCCAATCTTTGGGCTGGGCTGGGTTCTACCCTTGCACGTGCCTCCACACTATCTACTCTTTGGGGAATTACCCATGGGGAACCCCATTCCCGAGATCTGCTTGTGGACAGCGCCCCCTGGAGCACATCTCGGGAAGTACAGTATAAGTGGGGCTCTGAAGTCGTGTCCAGGATGGGCTGTATCTTCAATATGGGTTATTCCTCTGGTTACAAACAGAAACAAGCCAAGAGCCTTCAGAAGAACCCCACCTCACAAACTTTCTTCCTCAGCCTTTTTACTTTTACATTTTTTGCCCAACATTCAAGTTTGAGTTCTGCTTTTCTCTTTTCAGACACACGTGTTATTTTAACTACTTGTTCCATTAAAAGTTTTAATCAAAACTTTTGTATATTTTAGGTCAAATGTTTAAACTCTATTTATTTTTTTTTGGGGGGGGGGGCAACACTTTTGTTTGGTAACTTCACAAAAGAACACATGGAATCAGTACCATGACAGGTTCTTTTTGTTCTTGGTTTTCATGCATAGGTAGACTAGATGGTCTGAATAGGAAGAGGTAGGAAAGAATTTATTCAAGAGGAAAAAGACCTCTCAAACTTCTGCCCATGGTATTTAAGAACACAAAAGTTTTTTTCTCTGTCTACTGACCCTCCCACCTTCCTACCTTCATTATTTGTACAGCAAAAGGGTTGAAATCTAATATGCCTGCTTCTTCTCTACACAAACTTTGCATTGACACCTTAACTTGCTGGAAAGTTTAAAATATCACAGATGAAAGATGTCCTGCCTTGATAAATGAAGGCAGTTAGCTTATATACAAGGCTGGGAACTCAGCAGTGATCTGGTGAGGAGAGAAATAAGCTGGAAACCAGCAAGGCTCAGGTTCAAATGCAGAGCAGAGGCAGGCTGAGTACACAAGGGAGTTTAGTCAGCCTGCAGGACTAGCTGAAGGATCCTGGTGTGTGTTCAAATGAGCAGTACTGCGCACAGTAAGAGGTGCTGTGACAAAGTTTCTGGGTATTGAATGAGGATGGCCCAGTGGGCTCCAGCCAGACTGCTAGCAGTTTGCAAGCAGAGAGGAGCTGAAATATGACCCATACCTGGAGCCCTTACTCAGCTACCCTCAGGCCAGGGCAGGTCAGAAACATCCACTTTGGGAGCATGTTTATGGTAAGTGATTGCTCAGGAAAAATCAATTATCTGAATTGATCAAGTAAATGTATTGGATCTCACTCCCCCTCATTCTCTAGGGGGATGAGGTCGCCAAGAGAGTGACAGATTGGTTCCACTGGCTCCCAAATTGAGAATGCTAGATCTGTAAAATGCAAGTCTTTAATAACTAAAATAGTGCCAGGTAGACAGGCATATGGAGTCTTCTAAGAATACTGGTAAATTCAAAGATGCGTCATATAGCTTATTTCTGCTCAACATGTAAGTTCTGGCAAAGACGTACTATCTGACAACTAGGGAAAATTTTAATATGGATCTTCCTAAAACATATCTGAGCACAGGAAAAAGTTTTGGAGTTCAAGTTCAAGCTCTATCACTGATTTGAGATACTGGGCCATTGATTTATCTTGCATGCAGCACAGGGTCCTCATCTTCAAAATGGGAATGACAAATTTGTTTCTCTAATTTCCTGAAGGCATCATAGGCAAAAATGGTTACAAGAGATGCTGCTTCTAAACTGTTTAGCACCTGCTTCACTGGCTGTCCACAACCGCTATTATATACTTGTTAATTTCAGATCTCTATTCTCAGCACTAACATTGTGTCTGATATCCACAAATGTGTATTGATTGTCCGCTGTGCTCCAGACATCATCATATTGAGCACTTGGATATAGGGGCAGACAGGCAGTCACATGGTAGACACTAAAACAGTAATCAAACAATTGAATGAATAAATACAGTTCCTCAAAAGATGAACTGATCGTTGAAATTTCATTTTTATTTGTAGTGAGCAGGGTTAATTTTTTCACATTTATATATTTATTTCTGTGTCCTATGCTCAGTCGCTCAGTCCTGTCTGACTCTTTGTGACCGAAAGGACAGACTGTAGCCTACCAGGCTCTTCTGTCCATGGAATTTTCCAGGCAAGAATACTGAAGTGGGTTGCCATTTTCTTCTCCAGGGGATTTTGCCAACCCAGGGATCAAACCCTTGTCTCCGGAGTTTCCTGCATTGCAGAAGGATTCTTTACCACTGAGTCACCGGGAAAGCCTCCTTATTTATATATATTTGGCTACAGTAGGTCTTCATTGTCGCATGCAGGATCTTTTTATTTTATTTTTTTTTCAGTTGTGACATATGGGATCTAGTTCCCCGACCAGAAATTGAATCTAGACTCCCTACTTTGGGAGCATGGAGTCTTAGTCACTGAACCACCAGGGAAGTCCCAAGGCTGGGCTCCCTGTACCTTTTCTTCTGTCTTACTAACAAAAGATGCACCGAAAATTAATTTGAAAGTGATAAGTCCCTCAGTCGTGTCCAGCTCTTTGCAACCCCATGGACTATAAAGTCCATGGAATTCTCTAGGCCAGAATACTGGAGTGGGTAGCCTTTCCCTTCTCAGGGGATCTTCCCAACCCAGGGATTGAACCCAGGTCTCCCACATTGCAGGTGGATTCTTTACCAGCAAGCCACGAGAGAAACCCAAGAATACTGGAGTGGGTAGCCTATACCTTCTCCAGCACATCTTCCCAACCCAGGAATCGTCTCCTGCATTGCAGGTGGATTCTTTACCAACTCAGCTGCCAATTTGAGACACCCTAGAAAAAATCAGCCACACCTCTCCCACCCACCTTCTCCCTGGGGCTGCCCTGGAACACAGCCAGGACACCTTTTTCCATTGAATGTGCAGGTGGCTGTGGTTTGCTGCTTTCTGTCCCATTAACCTCTATTTTATCTGTCGAGAATAGCATCCCCCATTGCTGAAAGCAGTGGTTTGCCAACCCGGTGGGCTTGGAGTCCTGTTTGATGGAGCATTACAGAGAGCAAAAGAGAAAGTTTAAAAGGATTTGCTCCTCTAATTTCCTGAAAGGATCACAGACAAAGCTTGCCCTCCAGTAAAATACTTTGTGTTTGCACTATAATAACAAGAATTTATTGCCACCACAGGGGAAAGGAGAGGCCAAGGAAAAATAGTCCTCTATTTCCTGGTTTTCCTTTGTTTCCATTACTACTCACGGACTACCGTGCTGTTTAAAGCATATAAACTTAAACAGCTGCTTTTTCCTAATAGCCTAATATACTCAGAAAGACTTTTTCTATTACTGTAAAACACCGTGCTAATTTCTTATTATTGAGCATGTGGGTTTTACTATGGGAGGACTCATGTTCAGGAAGAAGAAAAATCTTTTTTCTTTGGAGAAGTTCAAGATACATTTACATTGATAGTTTCATGAAAAAAATTCCGTTCTATATCTAGTTCATTTTGTTAACTGAATTTCAGCAGACATATGTGTAGAATATACAAGGAATGGGTTCAAGAGAGTGCAATTGATGTGAGCGATACTTAAGAATGGGTCTTGCTAGAATATAAGCCTTTGAAATCAAAGATGCTATCTATTTTGTTCCCCCGGGGTCTCCTGTAACATTGTTACACACAGCGAGTGCTTGAGATTTACCTATGGATGTTGACTATCTCAACAAGTGGCGTGCTGCAGTCCACGGGGTCGCAAAGAGTCGGACACGACTGAGCAACTAAGTGATTGTTGACTATCTCACATCTCTATACGCCAGCCTAGATGAACATTTGAAGAGGAGGTCTTCAGGCTTCTAGCTCTCAAACTCTGGAGGTGTTCACACCCAACCCCATCTCTTGCTTACACGAACAGTGACATCTCCATCTCTTACTTGAACAACACTTTGAAAAGTGTTGCTCAGTCGTGTCCAACTCTTGCAACCCATGGACTGTAGCCCACCAAGCTCCTCCGTCCATGGGATTCTCCAGGCAAGAATACTGGAGTGGGTTGCCGTTTCCTTCTCCAGGGGATCTTCCCAACCCAGAGATCGAACCCAGGTCTCCCACATTGCAGGCAGACGCTTTAACCTCTGCACCACCAGGGAAGCCCAAACAATACTTTTAACAAGACCCAAATTTGCCTACCTTTCTCCATTACATTCCCATCCCCATGGTGCAAATACACTCTTCCCTGGCCTCTCACATTCATCTTTGGCTAACCCCTGCTCATCTGCCAGGTCTCAGCTTAAATTTTATTTCTACTTTAAGGCTCTCCATCACACAACCTCACTATATAAAATTCTTTATGATTTGCTGTCTTAGCATCCTGGATGTTTTTTCTTCAAAGCACATATCACAGTTATCATATAAATATCTGAGTGCATGTGTGCTAAGTCATTTCAGTCATGTCCAACTTTTTGTGACCCCATGGACTGTATGTAGCCCACCAAGCTCCCCTGTCCATGGGATTCTCCAGGCAAGAATACTGACTGGAGTGGTTGCTGTACCCTCCTCCAGGGGATCATCCCAACCCAGTGATCAAACCCACGTCTCTTATGTCTCCTGCATTAGCAGTAATACTCCCTTGATGAGATGGTGGCTCCTTGATCCTGGAAACTGTATTTATCATTTTCCAAAGTAGATTCCTAGCACCCAATGCATCCTAGTTAGAGCGGTCACTTAAAAATATTTGTTGAATTAATGGATGAATGAGAGAGAGAAAGAAAGTGGGAAGAAGGGAGTAAAGAATCAGGGGATGGATGACTTAGTGTTTCTTTGAAGTGAAGTGAAGTTGCTCAGTCGTGTCCGACTCTTTGCGACTCCATGGACTGTAGCCTACCAGGCTCCTCTGTCCATGGGATTTTCCAGACAATAGTCCTGGAGTGGGTTGCCATTTCCTTCTCCAGGGGATCTTCCCAACCCAGGGATCGAACCCGGGTCTCCTGCATTATAGACAGATGCTTTACCATCTGAGCCAATTTGTCTAAATTTTACTGACACATCTAGACCTTATCATACTGATCTTGACCATTGTTTTGCTTCTCAAAAGATGAGTGTGTGTGTGTGTGTGTGTGTGTGTGGTATATGTATTTATATGTTTTTTAAGTTAGATTAAGGGTTGGCCATATTTCTACATAAACCAGAATAACCAGAATAAATCCATATTGATTTAATAATGATTTACCTTATGAATTACCTAGCAAATGAAAGTCTGTATATCTGAAATAGAGGAATAATGTTTTTTAAATCACACTGAATGTTAGTTGCTCATTTTGGATCTTAGCCAGTTGCTAAATTTAAACCACAACATGTGTAAATCATGCACATAAACTAGGATCTACGTGTGGTTAGTGGCACTACTGTGTAACATCCACAAACACGTTCAACAGTGGCACACTTCTTAAGTACCTTTTTTTTTTCTGGCCTCACCCCACAGCATGTGGGATCTTGAGCAGGCGCGACCTGCAGTGGAACTGTGAGTCTTCACCCCTGGACTGCCAGGGAAGTCCCTTCTCAGTACCTTTATCTGCTGCCCTACTTTTCCATTTTCATCTGAGAGACAGTTGGTCTGATGAGTTGACTTTACGTTTGATAACTCAAGTAAGGAATGTTGCTTATGTTGCTCCATAAACATAGCAGTTCTTAGGAATGACACACACACCCTTATCAAGACCAGGAGTTAATTGGCCTCAGGAAGATGGTGGCTCAAGGAGGATGTGCTGAAGGCTCCATCTTGATTCTTGAGTCTTTCAGGGAAGGGCAGGACTTGGGTGGGTAGGTGATATAGGGGGGTGAGTTAAGCCTCCGACAGCCAAAGAAACTTCACAGAACCTTATCATGATAAAGAAATATAAGAAGGACTGTGTTCCTTTGCTCTTGTCTGAAATCAGTGGTGTATCTACTTTTCTATCCCACAGCATTGCTTTTATCGCCTATTAGTTACAGGAGGGTTTTTTGGTAGAGTCTCACTCTAGCATTATCTTTCAAATGGATCACCTCCTTAGAGTGGCCCCTTTGCAAAAACTGTGTCTATACTTAGGACTGTATCTCTCTTTTGAAGTTTTTTTCTAAGGTACCTCATTATGCTTACGAGTTTGGGTGATTTAAATCAGAACTAATACCTTCATCTCTCCTATCCTGATGGCCACTATTCTTCCTTTTCTTCAGCTGTGGGTGTGAGCATCGCAGCTGGGGAGAATTGGTTTCTGTCCCTTAGCTAGCAGGAGACATAGGCCTTGAGGTCCTTCTGAAATGCAGACAATCACACTGGCTTTCTTCCATCTTGAGATAACTTTCAACCCTTATTATCATTTGAGTGAGACTATTTCTAAGGAGGACTTCAGTTTCACTTTGGTACACCAGGAGCCCACACCTGGGGAGAAATAACAGAGCCTCCTGTGAAATCAGCCTGACCTGTGCCTGCTTTCTCTCCTTCTCTTGGGTCCCTAGGTAAGTGTGAAATCGGCTGGGCCTACTACTGCACCGGAGGAGGGGCTGCTGCCGCCATGCTGCTCTGCACATGGCTGGCTTGCTTCTCAGGCAAGAAACAGAAACAGTACCCCTACTGAGATGGAGCCGCCAAGCGCAGACAGAGGAGAAGATGGGCCACAGGGACCCAGAGGGACCGAAACATCCAGCTACTCTCAAAAGGCAGAAGAGTGCTTCTAAACCACACGATGCAAATGAAATGAAACCCAATGGAATCAGAAGCAGCTTACCACATGGAAGGGTTGTGTAAGATTTGCAAAAGAAATGTAGCGCATGGAATGATACAGAAAAATGGACCAAAGGCTAAAAATATTGCAGGGTGTTGGGTGTTTCTATTCCATGGAGTATTGTTGATGTAGAACACACACACACAAAACAAATCTATATATGCAAACAAGGTGTTTTTTTTTTTTTAGGATGATGACTCAGAGAATCAAAAGGGCTAGTAGAAACAGTATTATGATAGGAAGCAGGACAACCCAAAAAGGTTCCCTATAAGTCATGGCACTTTTGAAAGCACACGAGCATATACAGACATACCCATGCAATACACATGCCCAAACACAGACATTTCAGTGGTTGCACAAACTGTACGAGATGTTTAGTGGTGCATTACTCCTCTGTTTTCTTTTTAATACACATTTAAAATACAGTATTATCACTTTATAAAGCATACAGTAAACCTAATCAATGGACCAATAAGCCACTTTATCAGTATTTTGTATACCCTGCATAAACTCTTTACACCCTCAACGTGTCTTCAGTGTTTATGCAGACCTTTAGAATTAAGCCTTTGTATTTCAGTATTGTTAAAAAAATATGCAATATTTCTCTGAGTAGTTTCTGCTGTGATATTCTTACGAAGTAAAGGGGTGACTTTCTGTCCACCATAGGAGAGAATTCAGTTGAAGACGAGAGAGTAAGGAGAGACATTTTCCAGTCATTAGATCTTGTTTTCTTTCATCCATTATTGTACTGTGCTGTACCACATTTATTCCAATATTCATTTTGTAAAAAGTAAAAAAGTGCTATTTTGTTTGTATTTGAAAAGCTCTGTGAATAAATTTTCTCTTTGATCAGTAGCTCAGTGTGTCATAGAGTGTTATAATTCAGTTACGGGATTTGCTTCTTAATTTCTTAAAGGTAGCCTTTCAACTCCACCAGTTTTGTAAATTTTTCATTTTATTTTTAAGGCCTTCTATTCATTCACTCACTAGTCATCCAACCAGGCATTCTTCTTGGCACACAAGGTACTAAAGGTAAAGTGAAAGTTGCTCAGTCATGTTGTGAACATAGACTGGCCTGCCAGGCTCCTCTGTCCATGAAATTCTCCAGGAAATTCTACTGGAGTAGGCAGCCATTCCCCTCTCCAGGGGATCTTCCCAACCCAGGGGTTGAACTCAGGTCTCCTGCATTGCAGGTGGCTTCTCTACCAGATGAGCTACCATTAAAGGTGAGTATGAGATAATTCCTGCTTTCAACCTGAATTCTTTGCCACCAGAATTCTAACTGCCTGTACACTGCACTTCAATCATGATCAAATCCTTATGAGAGAAGAATTTCAAGTCTGTTTTAGATGAAGTTTGAGAATCTGGGCAATATTTAGAAGTGGTTGAAGGCAACAAAAACCAAGTCGTGCATGGTTCATTCTCCGTGGCTGATGACAGAGTGGTCTCAAGCTGGCCGTGACGTGCAGCCCCTCCACTTTTATAAGGGGCTACCTTTCTTCGGTGTTTCTGTGCCAGGAGCAATGTCTTTCAGGCGTCTTGGCCATTCAGATCCTCTTACTCTCCTATTCCCAGCCTAAATCCTTGACCAGAGTAAAAGATCTGCACCCTTTGACTTCCGCTTAAGAGAACCAATTCTTTGAAAAGCAAAGATTGGATGATGGTTATTCTCCTATTAGGCAACGCTGAGTAAGCATGAAATCCTTAAAACTTCTGGTTCAATTGGTTTCCAAATTATATATTGTTCATATTTGGAAATTGAACATTCTGTTTACACATGTAAGTATGTTTTTATTCCTTCAATGCATATTGAGCAATTTAACTTGAATATCCGAATATCACCCTTGCTTCTGGCACTTTTAATCATCCAAGGTGAGGACTGATGCTACCCGGGAAGAACAATACAAGATTTTGGCCAGTAACATTCTGGACTTTCTGAGGCTTTGTTGCTATGGAAAAAGTCACTCTGCTCTCAGATACTTATTTCATCCTGTGGTGAATGCCGTTTGATTGTGTCTCATTATCCACTGAACAGGGGCTTCTCCACTCTGTGGCTTCCTGCTGGGAGGAGACAATTGCACTTTGCTTCCTCAATTAGCCCATCATTCTCACGTATTGCTAGTGCCTTTCAAATTTCTTTAACTGCACCTTCTTGTCAGAATAGTATTACGACTTCCTAAGCTCACATCATCAAATTGGGAGTTCTCAATGGAATTCATTATGGTCTAATTTCTTGGGCAGATTTAATGATAACATTGTCATTTTTATGTAATCTGCAGGGTTTTAGACATTAGCGAGCCTCACTAGAATAAAAAGCTGATCACTCTGACATGATGAAGTCAGTTGGCACACGCTTATATCTCCAGTTCTGACTAGTTGTAATTTTTTTTTTTTTTTTGGTTCAAGATGTCCCAGGGCTTAATGAGCAGCATCTGATGTATTAGGAATTGTATGAAAAATCAAAAGAATTTTTATATTTTGATACTTCTTTTCAAATGAAAATCAGCTTTAATGAAACAATAATAATAATAGCAATAATGATAAAATCTCTGTGAATTATCTACCACGGACTTCTTGCCGATGTACATGTAAGGGGCTGTGTTCAGAATCTCACAGATCACAGGTAACTGGTGGGGGGGGGCGGGGGAGGAGTTCTGTTGTTTTTAAAGAAGAGAAAACAATGCTGAAAGAAGTTAATTGATGGGACTGAATTGACCCTTCCAATTTTCAGCATTTTCATTTGTGTGACAATTAGTTTTTGAGCTTCTGCTGCTTGCTAGGCATTCTGCAGGCATGCTGAGTCTCTCGTCTCCCTATGGAGAGTAGCCCACCAGGCTCCTCTGTCCATGGGATTCTCCAGGAAAGCATACTGGGAGTGGGTTGCCATGCCCTCCTCCAGGGGATCTTCCTGACCCAGGAATGGAACCCCTGCCTTTTAATGTCTCCTGCATTGGCAGGCAGGTTCTTTACCACTAGTGCCACCTGGGAAGCCTGCTAGGCATTCTACTACTGTGTATAAAGCACTCCATAAAGGGCAACCCTTGCTCTAAGGGGGAAAACGAACAAGAACATCAGCGGTTACACGTCCCGGGATGTCAACTGACTCTCAAACCCAAGGAGGAAGTTCCTCCCAGGTAAAGAATTGTTTACCCTAATTTATTTGTTAAAGATACACTTAAAAGATATAAGGAAAATAAAGATGATAAGGGATGATTTTCTGCTCTTCAGAGACATCATTAAGAAAACGGAAAGGTAAGCCAAAGACTGGAAGAGTCACCTATCTGGCAAAGAACTTACATTCAGAATATATAAGGAATAATAAAAAGACAAACAACTCTCAATTTTTTGAATGGTCGAAATAAATGGAATATTCCACAAAAGAAGATATACACAAATGCCAGTAATCACGTTGAAAAGGTGTTCACCATCTGAAGAATATATATACGTGTATAACTGAATCCCTGTGCTGCACCCCGGAAACTAACAATATTGCAATATTGCAAATCAATTATACTTCAACAAAAAAATTAAAAAAGAAAAACTTTTTGCAGTCCTTTGTGATGGAATGAGTTTGTCAGAATGTTACTGAAAAAAGTTTGTAGGTCTAGCTGCTCACCGCTCAAAAGCCAGTAATAGGCCAGGTTGGTGGAAAGGAAAGTTAAGTTTGCCTTGTTTCAGATGGGGACGGGACTGGGGGATGGGGTGGTGGGAATACGGGTCGGTGGGAGGGTGGCAGACATCTCTCCAAAGGCTGACTCCTGCCCTGACAAGGGGTGAGAACATTTACAGACAGAGTTGGGGGGGGGAGAACCACTTGCAGAAACAGCATAGTCGTCTGACAGCTTGAAATTGGTCATCAGTGATGTGATCAGCATCATCCTGAATGTTCTAGGTACAGTCAGCCTTTAGTTCCACAGTCCATTTGCTCCCACTTCTTTGCAGTCCGTTCTTGGAACTGGGGCAGGTCATGTCGTGGGTGCGGCCCGGTCATCATGTAGTTAATGTCGCCACCTGGGGTTTCGGTCTCTATCAGACAGCCCACAGGATGCGGCTCAGAATGTTATCTATGTGCTCCAGAAAGAACGAACGGTCCTTGACTATACTTAATGACTACATTATTATTATTTAATCTCTTTTGACTATTTTCCTTTGTTTCCGCGCTTCTCTGATTAAACTTATTCTTTGACTAGAGTTTTCCACAGGCAAAAGGCAGGCAGAGAACATGGTGAGGTGGTGGGGACGAGGACCGTAGGGCCCTGCTCCATTTCAAGAAGACCAAATGTGCAGGCACCCCTCTTGGATACAGGGTTTCCCATGTGGAGTGTGTCCCTCCAGAGAGCCTTCTTAGAAATGCTACCAATAGATCGTGATGACAGCTTTCAGCAAGCCTACTGGATTGATAGGAAACTGCCTGTCAGCTGAAGAGGAATTTTTGAGGGGACAAAATTGTACTAATTCCTCAGAGCAGAGCAAGAGGTTGCCATGATCTGGCTCACTGCCCTAACACCTACCAATGGAGTCAACGAGAAAATAATTGATTTTTCCCTGGAGGAGTTCACCTGGTGTGGAAAAAGGACAGTATTCTCATGATTCAGATTGTCTTTACTTTGGTATCCTGACTGCCTGTGCCAGTTTTTGTACACACAAGTGATCATTAAAGAAAGCATTTGGATCCGAAAATAAATGGCAGTGATGAAAAATGAGAAGGTTTTTAATGTGATTGAGAACAGGGAAAAGACATCATTCTATCAGGCTGTCTGTGGTCACGCTGAAGCTAAATTACTTCCGTGAGCAATTGGATCTGGAAACTTCCTCTTCTATTTTTTTGTCTTAACAATTTTCACAATTCCACTTCTCTAGGATATGGGGAGGAGCTGTTGCTTGTCCTGTTTTTGAAAATTATGCTGTGTCTTCTACACAGGATAGTCTGATGCTTAGTGTGGCTCAGCCACTGTGTTTTCTTAGGGCCTCTGATATCCTGGTCATTTTCTTTTAATTATTTATTCATTTTAAAAGTGTTTACTGATCACTTAGTATGTATCATATGCTCTAATAGCTTCACTGTTAACATATTTTATATTTTACCATGGCCCTTAAGTTTCTCTGGGCTTCCCCAAAGTCTCAGATGGTAAAGAATTTGCCTGCAATGTGGGAGACCTGGGTTTGATCTCTTGGTTGGGAAGAACCCCTGGAGAAGAGAATGGCAACTCAGTCCAGTATTCTTGCCTAGGAAATCCCATGGATAGGAGAAGCCTAGTGAGCCACAGTTCATGGGGTCTTAAAAGAGTGGGACATACGTGTGCAACTAACTCTCATTTTAAGTTTCTCTATGCATTTAAATTCTTAAAATGAGTACTCTTTGTCACAATCCTGTTAGCATATATTAGCCTATAATACCAATCATAGTATTTTTTGTAATGAGTGTTTAACTTGTAACTCACATAGAAATAAGCTTCAATAGGAGACATTTGTTATATGGGCTGTCTGTTTTAATGCACTCATCTAGGATGAATTATTATTTGCCTGAGGGGAATTTTTAGTCATTAGTTTTCAAGCCACTTTACTGACAAATTCCAGGTCTTTAAGGAAGCCTTGGGGTTTAAGCTAATAGAAAGAGATGGGTGGATTAAGGCTAGTTTAACATGGGATTTACGTGCCCTTGTTTGGCTAAAGCTTCACGCGTATGTCAGTGATTAAGACCTTCCAGCTCAGAGTGCCCAAGAGTTTGAATGTTGATTCCACCATGTATGTGTTGTGTGACCTTGATCAAGTTTCCTTACCCTAGTTTCCTCATTTATGGAATCTGAGTAATGGAGATTCCATTAAGTATACCCTCTTAATGGAGTATTATGAAGATAACACAAGATAATCCATGGAAGAACTGTTGGTCCCTGTTTTCCACTGGAAGCTCAAAGGGAAGGTTCTTGCCAGTTTAGTCTGTCTTCTCTGTGATCCACTTTGTTCTGTGAGGTCAGATAAGCTCAAGAATGCCTTTTTCCAGAACTCGGCTCTCTTAAGTCTTCGTGAGTTTATTTTTCTACATCGTTTTGCTTTCTTCCAGCTACCTCGAAACATGTTGGCTTTGAGAGTCTAAGCTGAGCTTTCTGTACCTTTATCTGTATTCTCTATGACACCTGCCTCCTCAGGGCTTTGCACTTTGTCATGATGAGCAAGGGATTTTAAAGTCTTTGGGCAAGAGGAATTAAGTAAATTGCACAAAAATGACATAAGGACAAATTTCAATTTATGCAAAATGACGTACAGAAAAGCTTTTCCACTGAGGCATTTTCAGAAAGAGCAGAAGTCTTGAAACAACTTAGATGCACATCGTTAGGGAACTCAAATAAATGATGGTACATCTGTAGGTAGAAAGCTATACAGCTATTTAAAAGCAGCATTTCTGTACTGATACAGAAACAGCTTCAAGATCTAAGAGAAAAGAGGAAGATGCAGAAACTTTATACAGTATGCTAAAATTTCTGCAAACATTTTTAAAGGATATATGTGTATTTGCTTTATATCAATGGAATATTTCTAGAAAGATAAATAAAAGCAGATGATAATAGTTATCTCTGGATAAGAGACACAGGTGGGAGGAAAACTTCCTTTAAGTGCCCTTCATATTGTTAAACTTATGGCTATATTATCTATTGAAAGATAGCTATATTACCTATTTTATTTTTTAAAGATAAAATGTGGACTTAAAAAAAAAGTCTTTATTGAATTTGTTACAATATTGCTTCTGTTTTATATTTTGGTTGTTTGGCCCAGAAGCATGTGGGATCTTAGCTTCCTGACCAGGGATCGAACTCACACCCCCTGCACTGGAAGGTGAAGACTCAACCACTGGACCACCACAGAAGTCCTCCCAATTTTCCTTTTTTGGTTGCACTGCTCAACATGTGGAACTTCCAGCCAGAAACTGAATCCATGCTCCCTGCAGTGGATGCACAGAGTCTTAACACCTGGATCACCAGGGAAGTCCCAAAAATAATTGTAAAATAACACAAATGGCTTATTTAAAAATGTATAACCCAGCTATGAAAGGATGGATATGCCTATTGTCAAAATCTATAGAAAATAACCTTTTCAATTCCATAGCCTATTAGAGTTCACAGCCAGCCCCCAAATTTCTGCAAATCCCCAGTGTGGGGGGGCATGTTTCCTGAGGCTACCTCTTACACAGCCAAATTCTGCTTTTGTCCTTAATTTCTTTGCCCCTAATATAAAACTCGGTGCTCTTTCTTGTTTTCTATAAAAGAAAATTACTCCCAGTAAGCATTTATAAGTTTTTGTACGTTTTACTGAAGATTTAGCAGGTGAAGCTGGAGGAGAGATTTACAACCCAGCACTGCAAACAACTATAAATGGAACAACACACTGCCTTCCTTTCATTGCTTTCCATTGTGATGTTCCACTAAGTCCACCAACCTGGTCTCTCTATTGAACTGCTACCTCTGGCCTCTTCTTTTCTCTAAAAGAGCAAACCAAATTCTTTTTATCTCCTCCATAGTTGTTCTGTGTTCCTATTTTATTGTACCACTGAAGCATACTCCAGGGCTCTCTTCTTCACTTGATTCAAAAAAGCATTATTTTCAAATTAAGGCAATTCTTAATTGGAAAGTAATTTTGCCATCAGCTCCAAAATTATGTAAAAATGCACAAAATTGCTAAAGTGACAAAATCGTTATTGACCTACACGCTCCAGTCAGACTTCCAGTGTTCAGTTCTTCAGGGCCTTCTTCCCTTCTCCACCATCACCTCCCTGGGAAATCTTGTGTATTCTCCTGCCTTCAATTACATCCATATTCTGAAGATTCCCAAAGGTATTGGGTGGGCCAAAAATGTCGTTCAAGTTTTTCTGTAACATCTTATGGGAAAAACACTTTTTGGTCAACCCAGTACATAGCTGGCCCCAGACCTCTTATAGCCAACTGCATACTCAACATCTCCATTTAGCAAACTCAGAGATATATCAAGCCCACTGTCCAAAACTGAATTAATCTTCCTTTAAACCAGCTCCGTCCCCAGTGTTCTTTGTGCATCACACAACTGTAAACAAAGTTGCTCATGTTCGGAACCTTAGTCGTCTTAGATATATCCTTCCCCTCTTCCACATTAGTTCTGCCCCTTAGATGGTTCCACTTTTTTCATCTCCGCTGATACTGTCTTAATCCAGGTATTGTTAACAGATCTGAGCCAAGTTAGCCAACCCCACGTTCAAGTTCTTGTTGCAAACATCGAGAGCTTAGGATGTTTGGAGATTACAAGAGCTGTAAGCATCTCCACAAGTTTACCACCAGATGGGATGTTATGATTAAAGCAAGACTCCCACGAGATTCTTCCACATAGACAAACATTTGTTTGCAAGTTAGCACAAAAACGGTCATCCAATCTGTTCCACTGGTTTGTACTTAAGGCACTTTGTAAAGGACTCAGCAGGAAAGATTCGCTTGAGCAGACGTGTCAATATTCAAGCAGCAGGATTCAACTCACCTTTTGGAGCAGAGCCCTCTGCTAAGCAGTGAGACAAAGAACCCAGTATCTGGTTACCAAGACTGAGGTTGAAAGTGAAAGTGATGTGGCCATTCCCTTCTCCAGGGCACCTTCCCAACCCAGGGATCAAACCTGGGTCTCCTGCCTTGCGGGCAGATTCTTTACCATCTGAGCCACCAGGGAAGCCCAATCGAGAGCTAGGTTACCAGTCCTAAAGGTGACAGAGACCACCGGGCTCCTGAGACTCTCAAAAAGCACTGTTCATGCCAAGATAGACGTGATTATATAATTGACCAAAGTCAATTCATAAATTTTGACTGCCGCTCCGTTCACCAATGAAATACTGCTAGCATTCTTCTGCCAATGACCCAACACTCTAGTGAAGGTTGAATAGTGATATTTGAAGGTATTCGTTGCTGTTGCCTCTGGTGAATGGATGTCTAATGAGGGTAGATTGAGTGTTACATAGTTACCTCTCGGTAGAGATTTAGAAGAATCACAGGCATTTGCATATCATTATATATTATAGCATTATATAACATATACATATATATGTATATTTATACATCACACTTTTAAAATACATTGCAGCAACTAACCAACATTGTAAAGCATTTACACTTTAATAATAAAATTCAAAAGATGCTTTTTAAGGAAAAACATACATTGCAGACAAATATACCCTTCTTATCTGCACACTCCAAAGGCATCTTCGTATGTCCCCACTTGCTCTCCTCTAAATCCAATGTAAAACCATAGATCCAATCGTTTCCCTGCCTGCGACTTCCTGCTTCTCTTGTTTCACCGGGTATGCACATCTCTAACCACTCCGTCTCTTGCCACTCCCCTCCCTTTATCTATTGTGCCTGGCTGCATTGTCTTCCTTTTGGTTCCCTCTATTAGCCAAGATATCAGGTGCCTTGTAGTATTTGTCCTTCTGCCCTGTCCTAGAACATCCTTCTATACCTCTCTCAGCCTAACTAAACCCTGTGCATAATTGAGGTCAGACATAAAGAAAACCATTGCCGACTCTTCCTGCCTCAGCTGAAGGGAGAGTAGACCCTCCTATAATCAAAGATGGAATGAAGTAATCGTCTATGTCTATCCTTTAACTATTGTTACAGGGACAGTGTTTGTGTTCTTCTTACTGAGCACTGCCACTGTCTCAGTGAATTCGCTCAGTCGTGTCCGACTCTTTGCGACCCAGTGGACTGTAACCTACTAGGCTTCTCCGTCCATGGGATTCTCCAGGCAAGAATACTGGAGTGGATTGCCATTTCCTTCTCCAGGGGATCTTCCCGACCCAGGGATTGAACCTGGATCTCCCACATTGGAGGCAGACGCTTTAACCTCTGAGCCACCAGGGAAGCCACTGTCTCAGTGTTCAGCAAATACTGGCTGCATGAGTGAGTGAATTTAATAGAGCTATATTGTATCTGAGGACCTTTGGCCACGGGCTTTTTTCTTTGTTTGTTTTCTTGTTTTATATAAACTTGAAGAGTTCATTGGCTTTATTAAATGATTCATTTAATAAACCATTTAATTAACTGGCAGCATCCCAACTAGCAAGTGGAAAGTTGCTCTTGAGTTTATTTGTAGTTGTGTCTGAGAATATCAATTGGTGTAGACTTTTTAGTCAGAGTCTTTGGAAATTGATATGACACATTAATTACTCAACCAGATATACAGATAAGGTATACATCTGGTGTCTTTTGAAATCTAAACTCCAAAGCCTCCTTATCCGATGGTTCCTAATGGTCCTTAAGAAGAAAAACATTTAAGACAAGAATAAACACAAATAATTGCACAGTACATCTGGAAGGAGTTTTCCCCACCACTTTTCCTTAGGGTCAAAGGTGGGGCGCGAAAGGCCTTAAAGTAAGAGTCAAAGGAAGTTTCTCAGAGAGCTAGTTGGGAAACTGTGCTGTGAATTAACTCCATATGGAGACATTCTACCAAGTTCAAAATCCGCTGGTCTGCTCTGCTCAAGTAAACACAGATTAGAAATCTATTTGTTTATATTGCAAGTATTGGCTTTCTTTTATGGCATTCTGTGGTGTCTTGGAGGCAATGCAAGAAGATAATTTTTGCATTAAAAGACTGCCAATAACCTCCAAGGCATTAAAATGATCACTCAACTTTTCCCCGATTGTAGTTCTTACTATGAGTACAGATGCTGGGACTTCTCTGGTGGTCCAGTGGTTAAAAATCCGCCTGCTAATGCAGGGGACACAGGTTTGATCCATGGTCCAGGAAGATTCCACATGCTGAGGAGCAGCTATTGTTCATGAATATCACCTATCTCGATGAGAAGCTTTGCACTGAAGTGAAGAATAGCCCCCACTCACTGCAACTAGAGAAAGCCCACAGCAATAAACACCCAGAGCCACCAAAAACAAATACAAAAAAAAAAAAAAAACTATTGAAAAGAACACAGATGCTTGAGCCTACTGTCAGAGTTTATTGTTCAAGAGATGTGGTCTAGGGGCCATAATTTGCATTTTTAAAATAAGTTAAAACACAAAAAGATATAGAAAGCTGTAAGGAAGAGCAAGCATCCATGTTAACCCTATTTATACACATAGATCTGGTTCACCACTTTCAGCTGTTGTGAAGAGTTCCATCCTGGTACGATCCTCATCACTGTCAAGGGTATCAGGTATGTCCTACTGAGGAAATAAAGCACCTTGAGTTTGAAACAGAAGTGAATATTATTACAAATGAGGGACTGAAAACAGGTATTTTCTTTTTCTTCTTCAAGAAGTAGTCTGCATTGTCTTTTCAGCAGTATTTACTAACACAGGTGTGGCTTCCTTGTCTTTTTATCAGAAAGCAATCCAGGGACTTTCCTGGTGATCCAGTGGTTAAGACTTTACCTTTCAATGCAAGGAGTGCAAGTTCGATACCTGGTTTGGGAGCTAAGATCCCACACGTGTCGTGATCCCACACCCCTCCAAAAAACTCCATAAAACAGGAGCAATATTGTAGCAAATTCAATAAAGACTTTAATGATGGTCCACATTAAAAAAAAAAAAGAAGTATTCGAGAATAAAATTTGGATTTCATTAGAATAGTTTTGGTGACAAGGTAAAAATGATGGTATAGATGGTATAGATGGTAAAAATGTGGCATGTCTGCCACAGAGTAATTGATCTTCTTTTCTGAGCATATGCCAGCTGTTGTCAGTTCTGTCTTTTCCTCCGTAGATCCGAATGGACCCCAGGCCAGAACAGGCTGGTCTGTTTTCTCCAGACCATTCATCTTTGGTCTGGCTCAATCTCAGGATTCTGGGGAAAAAAGGCTCTGATCTTTCCTGTTTTGTGGTTTTGCTTCTTTGGTTCTTTTTTGGATAAAATCATTCTGTTTTTTTTGTTTTAAACTCTAGCTCTGCTTGAAGTTTAAAGTCATGAACTAGTAACAGTGTGAAAGTGAAAATGAAGGTATTAGCTACTCAATCGTGTCTGACGCTATGTGATCCCATGGACTGTAGCCCACCAGCCTTCTCTGTCCATGGAATTCTCCAGGCAAGAGTACTGGAGTGCATAGCCATTCCCTTCTCCAGGGGATCTTCCCGACCCAGGGATCCAACCTGGATCTCTTGCATTGCATGCAGACTCTTTACCATCTGAGCCACCAGGGAAGCCCAATAACAGAATATGGCACTGTAAAAGAGGCCTGGCTTGAAGATCCATTTTTGCCATGTATTTGCTGGACAGGTGTGGTAATCTCTAAACCTCTGTTTCCTCATCTGTTAACCAGAGGTGATAATAGTATTTACCTAATGAGAAACTCACAATGTAATGCCAGTCAAATAGCAAGCGCTCAGTAAATATCTGGGCTGCCATCTATGGGGTCGCACAGAGTCGGACACGACTGAAGCGACTTAGCAGCAGCAGTAAATATTATTTCTACTTAATATTTTTACATTTTGAAGTCTGGTGCTCAGTCATGTCAATAAATCAAGAAGAACCTCTTCTACATGAAGTAAAAAGTCTGCATCTGACTCTCAACTGGAAATTTTCTGTCCACAATGGCTCTTGATTTCTTGGACCATTAGCTTCGTGGATGATATTTATAAAGCCTAGGAAGCTAAGCTCTCATAGGTGCTGAAGAGCTACCTGATCAGACCATTACCTAATCCAGAAGGACTCCAATATAGCTCTTTCATGGACTGCTATTGTCGATAACAGCTCACAGCACTCATGTGATCTGATGTGGTGTTTATATCACAAGTGGAGATGCAACAGTTCAGACACACGTGTTGTCCAATCAGGTGCTTGAGTAAGATATTTGCCAACAAGAGGGCCGGTGAAAAAATGCAACACAAAGAAATACACAGAAACATCTGAGTGTTAGTTACACCATGCAAAACGTTCACAAATACCAGTGAGAAACATTCAGCACAAACTGCAGGACCCCTGAGGCACGATGTGTCCTTCCTGTCTCCTGAGCTCAGAATCTTGGGAATTTCTCTCGGCGCCCTGCCTGTCTCTGCTGCTGGAGGTTGTCAGCAGGCTTTCCCACGGGTTAGGGGCTGCTTCTGGACATGATTAGGCTCTCAAGGAGCAATTCCCACGAGCTTCGCTGAGTGTCAGGTCGCTGTTGCAGACATTTTCACTCACTTGATTTTTTTTTTTTTTTTTTGCCTCCTCTGGCAACTGATTTTGAGCTATTCAATTAGTAAAGAAATGGGTTGGGCAGCTCACGAGACAGAAGGAAGAACTGTTGTGACCTAGTTAAGCAATTGAATAAAATGTTGTCTTTTAATGATCTCATTTATAGCTAGGTGCATATATATATATATATATATTTTTTTTAATTAGGGCTGTCAAGTTTTCTGTCAAAGAAAACAGAAAATGTAAATTATGAAGGTTTGGTAAATAAAATATTAAAATAAAGTGTCAAGAACTGTACTGGTTTTGAAACACTGTGGACAATTTCCTCCCTCCCTTCCTAGCTATCATTTGTAAGTGACAAGAGCTGTGTGTATACATGAGAGAATAAGGCACAAACAAAGGTCCCACCATCAAGAAGCAATCAAATGAGGTGACAGACATACTTATACATGGAGCCACAATTACAAGAGATCCAACCAGTCCATTTTAAAGAAGATCAGTCCTGGATGTTCATTGGAAGGAATGATGCTAAAGCTGAAACTCCAGTACTTGGGCCACCTCATGCGAAGAGTTGACTCATTGGAAAAGACCCTGATGCTGGGAGGGATTGGGGGCAGGAAGAGAAGGGGACAACCGAGGATGAGATGGCTGGATGGCATCACTGACTCGATGGACGTGAGTTTGAGTAAAATCTGGGAGGTGGTGATGGACAGGGAGGCCTGGCATGCTGTGATTCACGGGGTCACAAAGAGCTGGACACGACTGAGCAACTGAACGGAACTGAACTGTACAGGATCCAGTCAGGAGTATAGCAGGAAGCAGTTATCTTTTTCTCACAATTGAGGGGAAGCTACATAGAAGCGTTGTCATTTGAATTTTGTTCTTGTTAAATAAAAATCAGCTGCTCAATTGAGCACTTGTCAGATCTTATTATAGTCATATGCACACACATATGTACACACACGTGCACACACATGGGAGTCATTAAAGAAACAGACTCCTCAAGAATTGTAGGATAGAATCTTTAGGCAGAGTAAGGTTTTAGCAAAATCTAGGATTGAATGCTTAGCAACAATGCTTAACTGGTTGTGTGTGCTAAATCACTTTAGTCATGTTCAACTTTTTGCGACCCTAAGGACCGTAGCCCACCAGGCTCCTCTGTCCATGGGATTCTCCAGGCAAGAATACTGGCATGGGTTGCCATTTCCTCCTCCAGGGGATCCTCCCAACCCAGAGATTGAACCCGTGTCTCTTAAGTCTCCTTCATTGGCAGGTGGGTTCTTTTTTACCAGTAGTGCTACTTGGGAAGCCTGCTTAACCGACTGGCCTGGTTGTTTTTTTTTTTAATTGAAGCATAGTTGATTTACAATGCTGTGTTCATTTCTGCTGTACAGCAAAGTGATTCAGTTACACATATACATACATCCTTTTTGGTTTCAGTTTTGCGTCCAGAGCTTTAGGACCCAGCTTGGGCTTCCCTGGTGGCTCAGAGGTTAAAGCGTCTGCCTCCAATGCGGGAGACCCGGGTTCAATCCCTGGGTTGGGAAGATCCCCTGGAGAATGAAATGGCAATCCACTCCAGTATTCTTGCCTAGAGAATCCCATGGATGGAGAAGCCTAGTAGGTTACAGTCCATGGGGTAGCAAAGAGTCGGACGCGACTGAGTGACTTCACCTTCACCTTCACCTTGGTCCAGTTTATTACATACCTGTTTAATTTCTGTGAGCTTTGTTTGTTGTTTTCTGAGAATTTTTAGGTAAGCAAAGATTAGGTGGAGATTGGGATTATAGCTTGCAGCATTGTTAGGAACATACATAGTGGATATTATTTGCAAATTCTTTCTCAGTAATAGAAAATCAATAGGTATTCACCAGTTGGATGGGGTGAGAGAGGACTTACAGGAAGCAAGGCTGATAGGCAAATGTACAGGGTCAAAGATTAACTGGGTGCGGTGGGGAAAGGCAGGCAGCACTTCCTATCAGGAGAGGTGGGCCAGAGTAGAAAGAGCTAGTGAGTGGGATGAGGACTCCATCTGCCACTTACTGCTGAGGACTACCGCGGTTCCGTCTCCATCCTTATGGTTCCCCTCTCACCGAGGCCCAGAGCCAAATAGCCAACAGCTGCCTACTTGCTTCCATGAAGGTATCTGACACCATTCAAGTTAACTGTCCAAAACAAAACCTGATATTCCCCTATCTACTTATTTTCTCCTCCAGTCTTATTCATCTCTGTCAACGGTAACCATACCCACAGTCACGGAAGCCGAAAACTGAAAAGTCATCCTTCATCCTTCATTTTCACATCCGAGCCCACATCCAAAATAAATCCTACATCAGCCTGTTTTTCGCCAGGGCCACTATGACTATTACTCTAATCCTCCCTCCCCATCCCATCTCCTAAATAGCCACTCCATTTTTACGGTCTTTATAGTTTTGCCTTTTCTGGAATATCATATAAATGGAATCATGCAGTATGTAGCCTTTGCAGAAGGGCTTATTTCACTTTGAAGTAGGTATCTGGGATTTGTTCCTGTCTCTGTAGGATTTGATGCTCATTCTTTTTTATTACTGAATAGTATCCCCTTATATGGCTGCAGCACACTTTGTTTATTCATTCACCTATTGAAGGGCATAGTAACTGTTTCCAGTTCTAGGCAGTTTGTAAATCAATGAAGAATTGCTTCCTGGTTTTTTATGCACATAAGTTTACAAATGAGTTGATTAAGTACCCAGGCGCATGATTGCTGGACCATAGAGTAAGACTAGTAAGACCATGCTTACCTATATAAGGAAACTTCCCAGCCATCTTCCACAGTGAATGGACCACGCAACGGAACAACGGCAGCACCACTGACTGCGTTCCTTCAGTCAATGAATGAGCGTTCCTGTTGCTCTGTACCCTTGTCAGCAATTGGCATTGTCAGATTTTTGTATTTTAGCCATTCTAGTTGATGTGTAGTGGCATCTCATTGTTGATTCTTTATTGATTTTTAGTGATATATATTTTAGTTATTTTCTTCATGATTGCTGGAGGGCTTACATTATATACCATATTTTATCATAACCTACTTCAGATTTATGCTAAACAAATTACGAGTAAGACATAGACTAGATGTGAAGGGGAGCAGGTCTCCCCATCTTTTTTCTGGCACCACAAGGAGAAATTCTGCCTTCACACAGAGTGTGGGTGGGGTGAGGAGACTCAAAGGCTAAAAACTTTCTCTATTTTTAACAAGATTAACATAATCTGATTAAAGATCTCTCCAATTGCTGTTATATCCTTAGGGCAATTTCCAGAGATTTTAAATGTTTGTTTCTCCTGCTTCTATTTTTATAACCCCCACCAGTTAAATGGTGTTTTGCTGGGGAGAAAATTCACCAAGGTCCTCGTCTGAATATTCACACCATCATTCCAGAAGCCCCATCTCCTATCAGGACTATTTTTAAACTTTGAGGCTCAGTTAACAGACATCCAGGAAACAGGCTGTCAACTTTTCATAAATGTAAAATAAATGTTATTGCTCTTGTTAATGAAAATGATTTTTAAAATAGTAAATCCATAGTAGTTTAATGGATAATATTTCCCAAGATCCCGTACCAGCTTGATGGTAGGTAATATCAGCCATCGGTGAGGTTTAGCACTCAATATTATTGTTTCTTTACTTATTCTTTTATTTTTTACTGAATTAGAACTACTAAGTCAAAAAGAAAGCAAGTGATCTGTGACTTTGCTAACTGTTTTTCAGGGCAAGGCAAGAACTCAGAATTCCAAAGGGTTTCTCACTGGCATTCTGTCACATGCAAAGGTTTATGAATGTCTCATCCTGGGATGCTTATGGTTTTCTAAGCTATGCCTTGATTATATTCCAATCTGGAAAGTAATATTTTCCTTTTCCGTTGCATCATATGAAGAAGTGAAGTTGCTCAGTTGTGTGTGACTCTTTACAATCCCATGGACTGTAGCTTCCCAGGTTCCTCCGTCCATGGAATTTTTCAGGCAAGAGTACTGGAATGGCTTGCCATTTCCTTCTTCAGGGGATCTTCCTGACCTGGGATTTGAACCCAGGTCTCCCACATCACAGGCAGATGCTTTACCCTCTGAGCCACCAGGGAAGCCCATGTGAAGATAGTTTTAAAATATAGCCAGCTAGTATGAAGTTCACTATCTTCTGTCAAGTTAAGTAGTTTGCATACTTTTTGGAGTATAGTACTGATAGACAGTCTATCCTATCCTATAAAACCCTGAAATCGTGTCTTCAGCAATAACTTCTTGAAATATCACCTCTGAAGCGAGAAGCTTAGGCTTTTCAGGATTCTTGATGTATTGTTGAGCTGTGACACTTGAATAAGCTTCATGAAATTGTAGAGATGGTTTTTAGTGGCCTTATAAGTGTCATGATGATCTGACTTTATCATAACTTTAACTTCAAAGGCTGACATAAGCATCTTCTTCTTTGAGAGTCAGGGAATTTCAGAGTGGAAAAAACAGGCTTACACTGCCAATTTATTTGCACAGTAGGCTGACAATACATTTATTCCCTAGGCTTAATTTGATTGCATCCCTACTGTCCTTCTTACTATACCCATAGAATTAAGAGAAGGAGTCATTTGTTGATTGACAACTGCTATCTCTATGTGAAGTGCTCAGTGGGTGGCGGCAGAAACCCTTCTTGGCTGAGCCATTAGCTCACACTTTGTCAGTGTTCATGTCAACACATTTTTTCCAGTCTATACCATGCCTCATAAAAGGATCCTTAACTTAAAAAAAAAAAAGCTTGCATATATGGAATCTAGAAAAATGGTACCGATGAACCTATTTGCAAGGCAGGAGCAGAGAGTCAGCTGTGGAGAACGGACTTGTGGGCCGGGGGTGGTGGGGAGAGGGGAGGGTGGGGCGAACTGGGAGTTCAGCACCGACACGCATGCGCGGTTATTGCTGCTCAGTCTCTAAACTGTTCCCGACCCTGTGACACCATGGACTACAGTCTCGCCCACTGGGCTCGTCTGTCCATGGAACTTTCCAGGCAAGAATTCTGGAGTAGGTTGCCATTTCCTCCTCCAAAGGACCTTCCCGGACCAGGGATGGACACGCTCCCTCCTGACACTATCTAGGGACCCATCATGGGATCCATCATGAAAAACAAAAACACTCTTATCACTGAGGAAATTTCAAGGGTTCAGAAGCTCCATCCCAGGAATCTGGCACATAGACCAATCAAATTCCGTATTACTCAACTTACATCTTCAGCCAGTTGTGAAGTCTATGCCAGCAGCACATGAATTAGTCATTGCCCTTCCTCCTGGTACACTGTTTATCCTATGCAGTATTCAGAGCTCTGTTTGATAAAAGCTCTGCCAATCTCTTATCGGACTGTTTCTCTGAGTTTGAGATTACTATCGTTTGTACCTGCATCTGGATGAAGAGTGAAACCCCGAGACGGCCCTCTCCAGTTGCAAGCTTTCTTTGTCTTTAATATTGCTTTTGCTTATTGTTTGCTATTTCCCAGGCATGGTTCTAAGCTCTGTACATGCCATTTTATCTTCACAATAAATCTATAAGAGTACAAACCACGCTACTATTAACACCACTTTACACATGAGGAAAGGGGATCAAAAAGACACTTTGTCCAAAGTAACTTACCCAAAGTCACAGAACAGGCAACAGAGCTATGATTCACAGCCAGGTTGTCTAGTTTTCAAAATCTGTGCCCTTACCAATTAGAATGTGCTTCTTGTGGCAGTAAGAACATCTTTGCACTGGAAAGTTCCGGAGAAATTCAGTTGGTTTATCATAAAAGCAATTTTTCTTTATTTGAAAAATGATGGAAAAGAATCTGGGGCTAATGTCATAATACAACAAGGCTTCTCAAAAGAAGCATATTTAAGACTAAGGTTAAACAAAAAGACAATTCAATACAATTCAATTCTCAAATATTTGTCATTCCTTGGATGCTTGCAAAAAATCTTTATAGATTCCCCATTCCAACACTCACAGTCAAATTCTATATTTACACTGGGGAGCCTTTTCATTATTCTTTATTAGGAAGTTATTCAAAGTTGGAGAGTTAGTGTTTTTACTTTCATCCCTAGTTTTATACCTTGCTGATCCACTTTTGACTCAATGAAAGTTTAAGAAAATTAAGGAAAAGTTTAAGTGAGATAAAAATTCATTAACCAATGTTCTCATGTCCTTAACTGTACAAGGAAGGTGGTAATCCAAGTGAAGTGCTGCGAGGCTGACAAAATACTAACACATATTAAGTGCCTCTAGTGAGCAGAACAGTGTTACAAAAGACAGATCTAGAATTTTATCATTAGTGGGGCAAGCACCAGCAGGCCTGCTGGAAGGCTCAGTTCATGTTCCTTCATTCCTGCTGCGTTCATTTCTTCTGAAAAACATAATTCTTTTTCTCTTGCAGAAATGGATTGTTCCGTTTTTGGCAACTATGAGGAGGGAAAATATCAGACTGTAGTTAGAAAAAGAAGAATTTTTTTTTTTAATTTTTTAAATTAGAGTATAATTGCTTTAAAATGTTGCATTAGTTTCTGCTGTTCAACTAAACGAATCACCTGTAAGTGTGCAACTATCCCCTCCCTCTTGCGCCTTCCTCCCACCCCTGCATTCCACTGCCTCGGTCATCACAGAGCTCGGAGCTGAGCTTCCTGCACGGCAACTTCCCATCAGCTATTTTCCACATGGTCGTGTTTATATGTCAGCGTTACTCTCCCCATTCATACCACCTTCCCCTTCCCCCTTGTGTCCACATGTCCCTTTTCTTCGTCTCTATTTGCCTTGGCAAATAGGTTCATCAGTATCATTTTTCTGGATTCCCATACATATGCGGGAATGAATGAATGAATGAATGAATGAAGTCGCTCAGTCGTGTCCGACTCTTTGCGACCCCATAGACTGTAGCCTACCAGGCTCCTCTGTCCATGGGATTTTCCAGGCAATAGTGCTGGAGTGGATTGCCATTTCCTTCTCCAGGGGATCTTCCCAACCCAGGGCTCGAACCCAGGTCTCCCGCATTGTAGACAGACGCTTTACCGTCTGAGCCACCAGGGAAGTCCTCATATGTGGTAATATTTCATGTTTATTTTTCTTTTCCTAGAGAAGGAAAGGTTTTTGATAGAGGTCTCCTTCACAACAAGCTCCGGGAGTTGGTGATGGACAGGGAAGCCTGGCATGCTGCAGTCCATGGGGTCGCAAAGAGATGGACACAGAGAGACTGAACTGAACTCACAGTGAACAGGCATGACCGTGGCACCAAGAACAAAACTTCAACGTATTGAGAGCGTGTGAAGTATTATACTCTGTGCTTCCCTTTTATTATCATGGCATTGATGCTACTTATTTTTCTCCTGTAACTTCACTGTCCTAAAATGTATATATTTGGAAAATGAGGAAGTGCTCTTTCTAAGTGCTCACCTATATACAGATATTTCATAAACCTCTCCTGTGGTTATGAAAGAAGATGTAGGAGACATATTGAAACTATTTGGGTCACTTTTCTTTATTACTTTTTATTTCTCCCCAAATGCAACAAGCTGACTTTCAATGGACCTTCACGATAAGTATTTTTCTATTATTAAATAATTCACATCCAGAACTTATATGCCTAGTTGCCTTGATTCTAACTGATCTGGTTGCTGTGAATTCTCTCTCAGAAATTCAGCCCTACAGATCCTTCCAGGCTCCTAGACAACAAGCAAAAACAACTTTAGATGTTGGAACTGTGTGAAGGGGCCCACAGGGGCCTTTCATAGATTTTCCAGTTACTTTTTTTTTTTAAGGCAAGTCATCCCTTGAATGGAAAACATGGAGAACCAGCTGTTTACTTATGTCTAAAATGTAAATCTTCCCAGAATTGAATTTGGTTTGGGTCCAGTGGGGTTGCAAGGTTCCTGGATGATTTCTTTAAGACAATTCTTGGGTGGAGCTGGGCTCTCTTCAGCGGAGGAGCTGGAATTTTCCTTCAGCCCCCACAAGCCCTCAAGGTCTTGGCAGCACTTTGTCCTTGGCCTCTGACTTGCTTCTCCACTTTCTAAGGCCATTCCATTTTCTAGGAGTCTTTCTGCTCCTTTCCAGCCCCCTTCCTATGTGTTTCCATGGTTCTCTCTCCATCTCAGGAACCAAACTCACACCTGCCTGGAGCCAGCCTTTTCTGCTACCTTCTCAGGTTGGACACCTCATTCTGGTATCCCTGCCCACTACTTATGACCCATGTTAACCTGGACAAATGACTTAACCCCTCTGAACCTCAATTTCTTCATCTGTAAAATGGGAATGATAATATATCTCATCTGGCATGGTTAATGAAGTGAGGTCCACACATGTAGACTTCTTAGCACAGAGTCTGGTACCCAGTAAGGGCTAGTAGCTTTTATAAAGATGATTATTTACTGTACCCAGTGAAGCAAAAGATCTTTTTTTCCCCCATGTATGGCAATGTCTCCTGGCCAGTGTCCTAATAGGATGGATTCAGTGGGTTCAGCCCCATCGTCTGCAAGGCCTGGGGGCAAGAATACTAATTCCGCCCACTCCCACTTTGTTCCCACCCTCAGCTCTGCCCCTTGCTGTGAGGTGCCTCTTTCACCTCCCTCCTGTCCTGCAAACAGCCACTCCTCAGCCACCTTGCCAGCCTAAGAATATGCTCCCTACAGGCTGGTCAAGGCTGGAGCCCTTGGGTGGGCAATGCCATGATCCTGGGAACCCGGAGTGCAATGGAGGAGAGGAAGGTGGCATGGGCTTGGTGCCTTGAATTGTCCTCCATCGAGAGGCGAGCTGGAGGATGCCTGGAGCAGGGCATTCCAGCAGGAGGGACTCAGGGCGAGGCCCTGGCTGTCTGGACGGAAGCAGGTGGTGATAAAAAAACAAACAAGTTAGTTATTTCATTTTATTTTTATTTTTTAAAAATTTTATTGGAGTATAGCTGCTTTACAATGTTGTGTGAGTTTCTACTGTACAGCAAAATGAATCAGCTAACATAGACGTATATCCCCTCTTTTTTAGATTATTCAGGTCACCACAGAGCATTGACTAGAGCTCCCTGTGCTATATAGAAGGTTTTCATTAGTTATCTCTCTTATACATAGTATCAATAGTGTAGATACAACAATTTCAGTCTCCAAATCTGTGCCCCATTTCACCCTTGATATCCATACACTTGCTCTCTCTGTCCGTGCCTCTATTTCTGCTTTGTAAATAAGATCATCTATACCAACTTACAAGGACCACGCCTTAGAGAGGGCTGTTTCTCTACATTCCATCTCTCTAGCCAGCTGGGGGCTCTTGTGTCCGTACAGTTACAGGGTGACATGCCAACAGTGTGGGTGGGTGGCTGGGGGCCCACCCTTCCCACTAACAACTCCCCAAGGGCTCCCTTTTCATGACCACCGATCTCCTTTGGACCAGCCCCAAGGAATGTGAATTTCCTTCAATGCCCACTTCTTGCTATTGTGATGTCTGCCTTCCCCTTTTCCAGAGCTCTGTGCCAAGCAGTCACACATGTTTCTATGCCTCCCCTTCCCTAAGTTTATTTTGCTTGGCATTTGCTGGATTAACACAGAAGAGGCACTATGTGAAGCTCATCTTAAATACCAGGGAACTTGGGAAAATCTCAGGATACAGAGGGAGTGAAAGAGATCTGTTTGCTGGTTGTAAGTAACATCTGACTCTAGAAATGCTAATGATAAGCCAGGAAGGTCAGCACACCCCACTTCCTGCAGAAGCAAGGTGATGGTTTAGAATATATGGATACATCTACTTCAGCAGCCTTCCTTTTATTACTGAGAGTCTCAGCATCCACATGTTGTGCATATTACTGGAAGGGATTTGGGGTGAAGTGTTAAGTCCCTGAAAATTAATTTTTTTGAAATAATTTGGCAAGAGAAAGTTATGAAGTATAATTCAGTAGCAAATGCACAATCAGGAGAGAGCCCATGTGTTGGATAGTAAAACCTCCCCAGAAAAGAAAATCGATGGCTTTAATTATGAATTGTCAGAGTGACGTTTGGAACCTGAGCAGAAGTACAATCCCTGGAGTGCTAACTATTGAATTCTAGAAGTGGACGCTTGGCTTCCTTCCCTCCTGAGCAGGAATGTTTTATTCTGGGGTCTCAAGGATCCAGTTCTCCACCTGTGGCCCAGCTCTCAATAAGCAGTTGATTAGCGCACAAGTGGGCTGGTCTGATGAAATACCTTTGTGTATAAAGCTCTATACAAGAGAAGGAGTTTCTTTCAGGGTTTGTTTTCTTTTTTTTTTTTCTGAAGTGCCTTCTCTGACTGATATTCCAAATAGTGGGCTGCAGAACGTGGATTTCTTGTACTGTTAATAGAGGTTCAATATATACAGGGATTTATCATTTAAAAGCTTGGGAAACATTGCATTAAAAATAAATCTAGGTACTTCCCTAGAGATCCAGTGGTTAAGACTCTGTGCTTTCACTGTAAGGGGCGAGGGTTTGATTCCTGGTCAGGAAACTAAGATCCCACATGTCATGTGGCAAGGCCAAAAAGAAACTAGCAAAGAAAACTTGCTTCTGGGTGTAGCTCTAGAATGACTAAAAGCAAAGTTTTAAAGAGATATTTGCACAACCATGTTCATAACAGCATTATTCATAACCACTAAAACATAGAAGTAACCCAAGTGTCCCCTGACTGGATAAACAAAATGTGGGCTACACACATAGAAAGAAATATTATTCAGTCATTAAAAAGGAAGGAAGTTCTTACACATGCTACAAATCCAGATGCAGTTCAAAGACATTACGCTAAGTGAAATAATCCAGTCCATTTACATGAGGTGGGCAACGCACTCCAGTAACCTGGCAGACTACAATCCATGGTCGCAAAGAGTTGAACAAGACTAAGTGATTATCACTTTCACTTTCGGGGTGTTCAAAACCCTAAAAACAGAAAGTAGAATGGTGATCGCAAAGGGCTGATGGAGGGGAAATGGGGAGTTATTGTTTAATAGGTATCGAGTTTCGGTTTTCCAAGATGAAAAGAGTTTCGGGGATGGATGGTGGCGATGGTTGCACAACAATGTGAAGGTATTCAATGCCATTGAACTGTACATTTAGAAATGGGTAAATGGTAACGTTTACGCTATGTGTACTTTAACACAATTTAAATTTAACACACAAAGGGAAGAGAAACAGATCTAAGAATGTCTACTTTAACTGCAGGATATCTCAGATCTTTTTTCATGCCCAGTTGCAATAAGATTTCAAATGAGAGGGTGTAAAACACATTTTCCCCAAACAGAATATACTTTAGAAGTTGCTCACAGAAATCACCTTTTCTTCCTTGATCTTTTCCTACCCGCTTTCCAGATACATCTTTTGAATGTCTGAGGAAAGTTATTTCTTATAAAACACGACAATTTAAAATCTTCCATGGGGGGTGGGCGAGGTTGACTCTTGAATTTTGGTTGTTGCTCTTCAGTCACTAAATCATGTCCGACCCTTTGCAACTGGCAGAGGTTGCCATTTCCTTCTCCAGTGGATCTTCCAGACCCAGGGGTTAAACCTGCGTCTCCTGCATGGGCAGGCGGATTCTTTACCACTGAGCCATCAGAGAAGCCCCTGATTCATGAATATGGGGGCCTAATGTTATCCACAAGTGGGACATCTGAGGAGGAGAAGAGGGAAACTTTGGGCAGCGTTTCTCAGGGGAAAGTGGATGTAGGGGAGTAATTTCTGCCTGGAATAGTCCCTGGCACCTGTGAATTTAGGTACCACGTAGCTGCACGGTTTAGGCAGGGACCACCCAGAGTTCAGCCCCCAGGCCTCACAAGACGCTTGCTCCTGGATACATTTCCTCAGTTCCCACATCCCCTTGCCTCAGAGACACGGCCCTGCAGTGAATCACTCTCATTAAACAGGAACAAATTTGGGGGAAATGGCATGAATTAAGCATTGAGCAAAACACACCAACTCTCCCGCAATGATTTTATCATTCACCTCTACCTTTTCTTTTTTTTCTATTTTGTTCTATAGGTCCACCTATAGCAAAAGAAGCATCAGTCATCTTCCCTTGTGACTTTCCTTTAATTCAACTGACTTCCAGTCTTAAGAGAAGTAGAGCGTCTGACTCAGGGGAGGGCAGGGGCTGAGAGACGAGCCTTGTGATTAAACTAAGATGTTGGAGTATTCCTGTGTGTGCCCTTAGTCTTAAAACACAGTGTACTTTTGGACATATATCAGTTATGAAGAACCTGTCTGTTATGAATTCTATAAACGTGATGATAAATTCTCTAAATTTCAAACTGGGACGCATCATCTAGCTAAAAGGTGTTTTGTTTTTTGTTTTCAGCCATGCCACGCAGCACGCAGATTTTTGTTCCCCAACCAGGCACTGAAGGTTTGGGAATGCAGAGTCTTAATCACTGGACCATCAGGGAAGTTCCATAGATTTTGTAAGTATGTGTGTGTATGTGTGTGTGTGTGAAGTCAATTAATCTTTATGAGCTATAGGTTAATCCCATTTAGTTAGTCAGTAATGGAAATCTTTTACTAAAAAAAATAGAATTTTCTAAAATCACGACTGTACCAGGAGAGCTGGCATAAAGGTCAACATCCATGACCCCATGTGGCACTTAGTTTGCAGATCCATCCTGAAGAATGTTTTTGATTCATTTATTATTCTTACAGATCTGATCTTTTGTAATTCTCTTGTGAATCTGGACATGGTCCACTCTGCCAGTTATTATTTTTTTTAAGCTGTTATCACTCAATGAACATCAGTGAATGAAGTTGCAAGATAGGTTTTTTTTTTTTTTTTTTTTTAATCTCCTTCAAAACTGTAGTTTTCCCAACTGGAGACACCGTCCACAACCCTCTAGGGCGTGAATATGTTTCAGAGTCATGGGACTCCTTGTTGACCCAAGCATTCCAAATTTGTGTGTCATAAAGGAGTGGAGAACGAATCCAAGTCTGAAAGCCACATCCCTGAGTTTCCTGTGTTGTTTAATAAAATATTGAATTAGCATCGACCCTGTCTGTTTCTGTTGGATTTTAGACAATCATGTGAGCATAAACGCCGGTCCAGGAGGGACGGGAGAGTGGACGCTGTGGAATCCTCCCTACCAGGTCCCCATATGAGTCAGAGTTGGCTCGCAGTTGGAGAACGGCAGGGCAGCTGGACCTGATTAAATATGAGAAAGTTTGCAAAGCAGTGGTGCTCACCCACCCTACATCTTCCCTGTCACCTTATGCAGGGGAAAACTTGGGCCATAATCCTTAAAAAGAAAAAATTCAGCTTCTCAAGAAATTTTAGCTTTTCTTGCTTTTAAAATGAGTGTTAACTCATTTCCTGGAGCTTTAAAATTTTCACTTTGTTAAGGGTAAATGAAACATCCCTCATGGCTCATTGGTGAAGAATCCACCTGCCAATGCAGGAGACGTGGGCTTGATCCTTGGGTCAGGAATATCCCCTGGAGAAGGAATGGCAACCCATTCCAGTACTATTGTCTGGGAAATCCTATGGACAGAGGAGCCTGGTGGGCTACAGTTCACGCGGTCGCAAAAAACTGGACGTGACTTAGCAACTAAATAACACAAGGGAAAATACCAAATGAATCTCTACCATACCCCTTCCTAAATCCGTAACAAAATATTTATCAGTAAGTTTCTGCAGGACCAAAGTTTATCCCCAAAATTCTCTTGTAGAGACCAAGACTTTGATTTCTCATTCAGTAGAGGTCTGGTAAATGTTTAACAGCATAGTAGTTGCAGATTTTCAGATGCTGCCCCCATTGACTACCTTAGTGATGTGTTATAACTCAGTGTAGAGTTGAGTTGTTGTTTAGTCACTTAGTCGTGTCCAGCTCTTTGCAGCCCCATGGACTGTAGCCTGCCAGTCTCCTCTGTCCATGGGATTTCCTAGGCAAGAATACTGGACTGGGTTTCCATTCCCTTCTCCAAGGCATCTTTCAACCCAGGGATTGAACCTGGGTCTCCTGAGTTGCAGGAGGATTCTTTACTGCTGAGCCACCAGGGAAGCCTGCAGAGTTGCAGAGAGATTGGCAAATTCAGCTCTTGCAAGCCAGTAGGAGCTGGTTTCAGGACACTCCTGGACCGCGGTTCTATTTTGTTGGTTTTTGAAACTGAGGCCATAATGAAGAAGGAGGGCTGGGGGCATTTGGCTTCCCCAGTGGCTCAGATGGTAAAGAATCCACCTTCAATGCAGGAGACCTGGGTTCAATCCCTGGGTCGGGAAGATTTCCTGGGAGGAGGGAATGGCAACTCACTCCAGTATTTCTGCCTGGAGAATTCCATGGACACGGAAGCCTGGTGGGCTACAGCTCATGGGATCATAAAAAGTTGGACATGACTGAGAAGCTAACATACACACGCAATCCACTGGTTTCCAAATTTTGGTGTGAAACATTATCACTTAAAGTATAGAGGTTGATGCAGATTTCTGGGGCTGAGACCAGAGCATCTGTATGTTTAGCAAGTCTCCCAGGTGATCCTGATACTGCAGTCTGAGCTCTGGTTCCTGTATTCATTCCTACATAAGGACAGTCTTATATATGTCATACTGCCATTCCTGATCAAGAACTCTACATTTTCGTGAAACATGTTTTCATACCATGAAATTCACTAAGATATTATTAAAATAGACTAAATTCACTAAGATGTAATGAAAATAGATTCTAATGTTCAGAATGAATAACGATCCTCCTATTCACTTTGATATAATAAACTATATTCAGCTCATTACTTTTCATTATCCAGAATGTTAAATATGTTATGGAAAGCCAAATCCCATATATTTTAGAAATTAGATGAAATCTTTATGGAGCACATAAATATGGTCATCCTCGAGTTGTGAAAAATCTTTGCATCAGACGTTTTCTTTGTAAAAGTGATTTACACAGCAGGTATCTTCTCTCCCCATCAATTTTCTTCCAACAGGATCATGTCAGGTTTGCAGTGAATATAATGATTTGTTTATGACAAAAAATATCATATAAACACTCCAACTTCCTCCAGAAAATATTTGGGCGAATTTCCAAAAGGCTTTGTAAGGTTATTTTATTCCTTGTCAGGAATGAATGAATGCATTTCATTGGAGATGACTTCACTGCTTCAGAGGTTATCTTTCTCCAAAGACTGCATTCACTCCGCAAACGTCTACCAAGCCATTTTCTTTGCTCTAAAGGTGTCTACAATCTGACTAGGGTCAAGAATTCCTTCTATTAACAATTAGAGAAGAGCACGGAAGGTATTTGAAACTATGGCTGGTATCGATTGCTGTGTGTTTGTTCCAGGTTGTTTTGGGGGAGTGACAGACATGTAAATAATCACTGCTGAGTTTGACAAATTCTGGCAGACAGTGACTAACATTTCCCTGATGATTCAGGACAGCTTTACAAAGGAAGTGACACATGATCTGGGTCTTCAGGATAATTCATAGAAGGGATGGTGGAAGCAGGGAGGACATTTCAGGCTTCAGAGGAATGAAATTCAGGCACCACGCTCAACAGCAGATACTTTAAACACAGAGCTGTACTGGGCACTTGGGGGAAGGAGAGTAACTAAGTGATGAAGAAAGTGATTTAAAGCAATTGTACTAATAGGACTGAAGCCTGCCAAACTCCTCTATTCATGGAATTCTCCAGGCTAGAATACCGGAATGGGTAGCCATTCCCTTCTCCAGGGGAACTTACCCACCCAGGGATCGAACCCTGGTCTCCTGCATTGCAGGTGGATTCTTTACCGTCTCAGCCACCAGGGAACTCAAAGTGTTCATGTGCCGTTTGGATGCCTAAGATTTATACATATTAGAGAAGGAAGGGGAAGGGACACAATTAAATGCCATGGGGTGCATTGCAGATATTAAGTAGTAGTGGGGGTGCTGGAAATAAATGACAGAGATGTAGGCTGTTGTATTGAGGGAAGTCTTTCTGGATTAAGGGTATTCTGCCAAAAGGAAGTGCATTTACACAACCAACACACAAGCCAACAGAGGTGGGAGAACAGACTTTACAAGTGTGTTCAGTCATGTCCAGCTCTTTGCAATCTCATGGACGTAGCCCGCCAGGCTCCCCTGTCTGTGGGATTTCCCAGGTAAGAATACTGGAGCGGGTTGTCATTTCCCCTGCCAGGAGATCTTCCCGACCCAGGGATCAAACCCACGTCTCCTGCGTCTCCTGCACTGTAGGCAGATTCTTTATCCGTGAGCCACCAGGGAAGCCCCACTGTATGGGTGGCAGGAAGAAAATTAGTGTGACAAGAATAAAGAACCCTGGTGGGCCAGGTGGAGGCTGGGAGGAGGGAGTAGTCGGAAACATGTAATTCAGAATCCTGACTTGGCTCAGGACTAGGCAAGGATTTGTGGGGAAAGGGAAAAAATCTTTATCTTTTCAGATCCTCAGTTTCTTTAACTATAGAATGGGCTGAGTAAAACCTACCTCACAGGCATGTGAGGCTCAAATGGGGCAATTTATGTGGAAAAGTTCTGTAAACTGATGTGTACTATTAATATAAATGTGGGAGTATCAATGGATGGGATTCTTGAACACTGGTTCCTTTCTTCAAGAAATATAGGCACAGCCTATACCTGGATATTTAGGCTTTCATAAACGGCATTTTTCAGCATGAGGATATACGTTGTGTGCCAAATTTAGATCTTCCCACCGAGGGCCAACCTCAGAACCAAAATGTTTCTAGTTAAAGAGCCTATATATGTTTAAAAAAGCAAAATGTGTCTCTCAGTTTATTTTATTATATCTTAATGATAAACTCAACAACTTTAATGGTTTAAATTCTTAAATAACAATGTTAAAATAATTAATGGTTAGCATATTAGTGATTTTAGCGTGCCTGAGTTTTCTTAAGTGGGTCACGGTTCCTAAAGACAAAGAAAATAGAAGAACTTGCTTTATTTAAACTGAAAAGTATTCATTGCTGATCTGATTAATGGCTGTTCTTTTGGGAAGCATTGTTTGGAAATGAAAACAAGGCTTCTGACCTTAAAGTATCCATGGATGATCTGATTTTCTCATCAAGTGAAACACTAGAGGTTAAAATGACTGAGCATGATTTTAGGTGTAAGTACCCTTAAAATTCAACTTGCCATTCTCCCTGCCGGCTACCCAGCTGTGCCTGCTAAAGTGATATAAATAAAATAAACACTATTTTAAACATTTTTTTATTTAGCAGAGAGTGATATTTTAAAAAGAAAATTACATTTTACAAATACAGTTTCCTCTAAACTTGCACAAAAGGAGAATTTTCAAAATATGTTTCAGTTTTTTTTTTTATCATTTGGAGAATGACAATCTTTCTCATATATATAACTTAAGATGATCCCTCCAGTCACACATCTTGACATTTTCACTATTTGTGAGAAGGACACCAAAACTGAAGCTGTTATCTTGTTCTGTAGAGCTTCTATCTTAGCTAAGCTCTGGGGCCCCTGTGTCTATTTTTGGGTCTAACATCTGTTCAGCTCATGCACTGATCTTCACTTTTCCAATTTCGCTTCACTGCATTTCTTGGTAGAACCACCCATTCAGATGTGCTCAATGACATATTACTGAATTCCTCACCATCATGGGTCTTCCCTCACCCCAACACATCTGGAATAAAAATGAACTTGAAAATGTAAGAGCAAATTATATTTCCATGTCTAATGAAGGAAAAGAGATAGTAGATGGCTACCACTTTTCATTCCAAACTGCTCAAAATCCTTCTCACATACGGCTCAAATCCTTCATATTTTCAGGTACACTGTACTTATTTCCCTAAGAACAGGAAAACACCTTTTTTTTGCTCATGTTAAAGGTGTAAGAAGAACAGGGTGGCTCAGCTTATAAGGTAAATTCTAGAAAATAAAAATGGGGCTTTGGGGGCATTCCAACTTCTTTGGTTGTTAGAATGGACAAGTTGAGTTTAAATGCTGCCAAAACGATTTGAAGAAAAGTGATGAATTAATATAAACCAGCATCATGCAATCTTAAATCCCCCAATTCTTTGGTTGAATCTGATTATTGTTGCTCTGATGGGAGATTGTAATGACATTATTTTATGGATATAAAATAGCACATGGCAGATTAAACGTAGTGTTGCCGAAACTCCGCCCCTGTTCACTGGTGTGGAATAGAAACATGGAGACAGTTTTGGCTGCAGTAGAAAAATTAGCTTTTACTGCTTTGCCAATCAAAGGGAACCACATGAGCTAATGCTCTCAAGACTGTGTGAACCCACCCTGGATGGGATAGTGAGGAGTTTTAATAGTGTTCAGGGAGGAGGGTGTGATCAACTCATGGACAATTCTTGGGTTGGTTGGCACCAAGGTGCAGTTTCAAGCATCATCAATTTTCTGGTTTCAAACAGTCTAGGATCTATGTTCTTATAGTCAGCAGTTTTCAGCTGGAGGAGGATCTGCCTCCTATAAAAACAACTCAGGAATGTTTGTTGGGCCTTTATCTGTATCTTTCAGGGAACTGGGAGTTCAGTGATTCTGCTATGTGGCAGAATTATAGTCTAAATTGTTACCAGTTCCCTAGTCCAACAGCTATTTTTTTCTGCACCTTCATATTTCCCAATCTTTAACTCTTGAGTCAGCATTTTATTTCAATAAAGGACATGGGAGCTTGTGCACAGTTTCAATGGCCACAGGTATTCTGTGACTCCTCCCACTGAGAGTAAAGGCTGGCCTCAGAGACTGGTGGCATGTGGTGGAAGGGACACTCTGGATCCCCAAGCTGTGTCATAAGAACTCTTGTTGCTTCTGCTTTTGTCTCAGCAACACTCTCTGCAGCCGTGAGCTGCCCTCTAAGTCCACTGGGACTGCTGGGTGTGTCCCAGCAGTGGGTTCTCCAGTTGCCAGTCCAAGGTAAGCCCAGTCTTTCTAGCTACTTGACCAAGTCCTGTAGACCAGACCAGCCCACCCAGTCAGTGCCATGTGGAACACTCAGCTAAGGCCTGTCTGACTCCCTTAACCACAAAACTGTGATATAATAAAATGCTTGTTGTCTTTAGCCCAATAAACTATTGAACCCACAGAAAGGTACATTCTTTGAGACAGCTGTAGGATTTCTAGGTAGCTCAGTGGTTAAGAATCCGCCTGCCAATGCAGGAGACTCAGGAGACATGGGTTCGATCCCTGTATCAGGAAGATCCCCTGGGGAAGGAAATAGTAACCCACTCCAATATTCTTGCCTGGGCAATCCCATGGACAGAGGAGCCTGGTGGGCTACAGTCCATCGCCCCCTACACTGGGAGTGTGGAGTCTTAGCCACTGGACCACCAGGGAAGTCCAAAACTTCATTTTAAAGTCCAAAACTTTTAAATGAAGTGCAGATGGCACTTTCTTACAATCCAATTTTAAATTTAAGTTGACGTTTTTATTAAGTTTTTACAGTTTCTGTCAACTTTAAACAGAATGCATATAAGTCAATGGAATGTGTAAGTCAATGTAGAAGGTACCATAAAAACTGTATATTTGGAAAAATTATTTTAGAGTTTTTTTTCTCTACAAAGTTAAAAATCCTGGAAAATGGTGGATTATACATAAACTAGCGACTTAGCAGCAGCAGCAGCAGCAGCAGAATGTGCGAAACTTTCTCCATATTTGTATTATATGTCAGTTCAGTTCAGTTCAGTTGCTCAGTCGTGTCTGACTCTTTGTGACCCCATGATCTACAGCATGCCAGGCTTCCCTGTCCTTCACCAACTCCCAGAGCTTGCTCAAACTCATGTCCATCAAGTCAGTGATACCATCCAACCATCTCATCCTCTGTCATCCCCTTCTCCTCCTGCCTTCAATCTTTCCCAGTCTCAGGGTCTTTTCCAGTGAGTCAGTTCTTTGCATTAGGTGGCCAAGTATTGGAGCTTTAGTTTTAGCATCAGTCCTTCCAGTGAATATTCAGGACTGATTTCCTTTAGGATAGACTGATGTTACATATCTTTAATCAATTGTTGCTTTCTTTAATCCTTTGAAACCACAAAGAGATATTTCTGATAATGATTACAAAGTAGCTCTCGATTCATTTTGTTCACTATTTATAGAACCCATCATCTGGAGGTCTGACAAGGCCGAGGCTGAGTTGCTAGCTGTTGGAAAGCCGCACATCCATGCTAGGTGCCGGGTCAGCACAGAGTATTCACAGCTAATGGAAACTACGGAAACCACGTGGGTGATCTAGGGTAGCAGAGAGTCATTGGTGGCAGCTGAGAAATTCATTTGGAACTGGAGGAGTCGGTTTTTATCAGAGAGATGTTAAGGTCTTGAAAGTCAAAGAGGGTCCAGATTTTAATTTCTGTAAGACTTCTCTAGAGTGACCTTATGGTGTTAGCTGAGCCCCTCAAATCCTTTTTAATCTGTGCCTTGCATTAATTTTTTGGTCTTTCTTGTTATCTTGGGACCACTAGTCTATTAAGTTTTAAGCAAGCCACTTGAGTACAGGAAATAAAGAGGGGGGTTTCCTTCTATATATTGTCATTCATATTGTTTGACATATAATTATGTTCAGGTCATTTTTGAAAAAGGAATCATAGAATATCTCCACACTTCTTGGTCCAGAAATTGCAATGTTTTCCTTGACCTTTTATATTCAAGCTATGTTTTTTAGTATGAAAAATATATACACATATATGGATATGCAGGCTTCTTATATGCAGTCTTTAGCTACCCAAGAATGCTATGAACAGAATAGACATTCTTATCATTAGTGGCTCCTATTGCCAAAATAACATTTCTTTTATGATCTGATTTTGTAAATTTTCTGTCCATAAGGTTTTCAATCTCTTTGAGTTTATTTATTCTTTTAGAAGAGATAGTGTATACACATAGTGCACAGGTTTGAAAGGTATGAAATACAACTGAGCGATTGAACTGAACTGAATATACAGCTGAGAGAAGTTGTTTTCCTCCCGTTTTGTCCCATCGTTCTTGGTTTTCATTTCTTTAGCCAGATTTTGAGCATTCTTCTCTAAACCTAGACCATATATTTTGTGTGTGCTGGTCGCTTAATCGTATCTAACTCTTTGCAACTCCATGGACCGTATCCCACCAGGTTTCTCTGTCCATGGGATTCTCCAGGCAAGAATACTGGAGTGGGTTGCCATTCCCTTCTCCAGGCGATCTTCCCCATCCAGGGACTGAACCCGGATCTCCCGCATTGCAGGCAGATTCTTTACCATCTGACCACCAGGAAAACCCAGACCAAAAGATCCTGCATCCTGCAACTAAGACCTGGCACAGCATCCCCTCAAAAGAAGTTGAGGTTCTTTTCCAAAAACTCAAAAAAGATTCAAATACTGTCATCTCACATGTGTAGATAAAGTGTCAGTTCAATTCAGTTCAGTCGCTCAGTCGTATCCAACTCTTTGCAACTCCATGGACTGCAGCATGCCAGGCCTCCCTGTCCATCACCAACTCCCGGAGCTTGCTCGAACTCATGTCCATCGAGTCGGTGATGCCATCCAACCATCTCATCCTCTGTCGTCCCCTTCTCCTCCTACCTTCAATCTTTCCCAGCATAAAGGATCAGCAATCTGTATTTTATTCTCTTTTTAATTTACACACATAGAAGCATTCTGTACATATTCTTCTGTATCTAGCTTTTCTGACTCATTATTGTATTCTAGAAATGATCCCATTTTAGTACATATAGAGATGACTTTTTAAAAGACCTGCTAGTATTTTATTGTGTAGGTGGACCATAGTTGACTTAACAAATATTTATTAATGTGCCTTATGTTGTTTTTAAACATTTTTCTCTTGCAAGCAGTTGCTGTAATAAATACCCTTCTGCATATGTCTCTGTGCTCATGTGAGAGATTATGTATAGGATAACTTCCAAGCAATAGAAATACTGAGTCAAAGCAACAAGTGGTTTGCATTTTATTCTATATTCTCAAGTTGACCTCGTAAAGCTGTAATAATACATACTGAGAGCAGCACTGCATTCATTTCACATTTCCCCCACATGCAATGCCTCATCAAACTTTGATTTCTGTTAATTTGATATGTGAAAAAATACTCTCTTCTTAGAATTTTAAAGTGCAGATTTCTTAGTTTGCTGAAGACTGGTCACGATTTTTGTCTAATTTTCTATATAACTATTGACTTTTTCTCCCTAGTTTATTGTTCTTTGACTATTAAGGAAATTAGATTTTTTTTAGGCAACTTTTTCAACTTTTGTTGAAAGCTTTTTCTCGATTTTTGTATTTTCTTTTTTAATATAGAGTTCTCAGTCTTTAGAGGCTTAGGAAATATTATGTATTACTGTTTAAAAATTCACCCATGTTTTCTTACAGTATTTTATAATCATTTCTTCTTTTAAAAAAAATTTAATGCTAGATTCATCTGGAAATTTTAGAGTGGAAAATGGACTTCTGTTTTTCCAGAATGCTATCAAGAAGTTTAATTGAGTATCATGAACTCCCCTCCTTCACCATCAAAAAAAGATCGAAAACATAAATATGCTAGCACCCTTGAAGTGGATGAAATATGAATAGGTGATAACTTGCCTGAGATGGTAAAAGTATTATGTGTAGACTTGGCTGGACTACAGTACCCAAATACTTGGTCAAACATTATCCTGAGTGTTTCTCAGGATGTTTTCAAAAGAAATTTAAATTTAAATAGTTTACACTTTTTAAATTTTGTTTATTTATTTCTGGCTGCACTGTATCTTCACTGCTGTGCATGGGTACCTCGTGCA
Organism: Cephalophus harveyi; assembly: GCA_006410635.1. Lineage (NCBI taxonomy): Eukaryota > Metazoa > Chordata > Mammalia > Artiodactyla > Bovidae > Cephalophus > Cephalophus harveyi. Next base: position 602,326 of record SJYT01003478.1, on the reverse strand, counting down.
ATCAGTTGCTCAACTGCAAAGTAGGGATCAGAAATCAAAACAGCGTATGCCCACTCCCCAAAAAAAACGGTGGGTTGAGGCCTCTTTGATTAAAAGGCAGCGGTACAAATGCAACCTTACGGTACTTCACTAACAATGACTCCTTGAACCAGTGCAGGTGGGAAGTCTTTTCTCATCCTTCTGGGCATGACTTTACTCTCTGTTCAGTCATTTGTGTGTGTGTGTGTATGTGTGTGTGTGTGTGTGTGTGTGCACGTGCTCACTCAGTCATGTCTGACTCTTTACAACTACATAGACTGTAGCCCACCAGGCTCCTCTATCCATAGAATTTTTCAGGCAAGAATACTGGAGTGGGTTGCCATTTCCTACTCCAGAGGATCTTCCTGACCCAGGAATTGAAACAGCGTCTCCTGTGTCTCCTGAGACTCCTGCGTTAGCAGGCAGATTCTTTACCACTGTGCCATCTGGGAAGTCATTTAGCAAATACATATTGAGAGCTGACAAAAATTGTCACATGGACATTGTTCTGTATCTATTTATAAATAAATACTGTATAAAAGTATTTGTTTTCATGCCCACGGCCAACTCCAGTTTCTATCACATTGCTGGGCACATAGTAGGCCTTTGAGCAAATGTATTCCCATAATTAATTCATCCTACTTAATAACTTGGAGTGAATGTAACTATTGTGACCCAAAGTAAAATAGTCTCATGTTCCTCTTCCCTGAAGTACTGTACCACAATAGACTTTTTCATTTCTATGTCCGCTGTGACCTAGAGTACAATGGCTAATCACAGGACTCTTAGTGAAAGAAATATGGTCAGATTATTAGACTTGTATAATCACTATTTTGAATGTCCTTTGAATTTCACTCATTTTATCTTTATATTTTTATAACCTCAGTTCTTTAATCCTGTTTGGGCAGCTCAGTATACAATATAGAGAGAAACCCATCACTTTCCTGGCTGACTAGCATCATAGGCCTAAGAAAGAAATTTGAAACTCTGGTGTTCATATTCCAGCTGTCCTGTTCTAACAACAGGTTTCATTTTAATTGTACATTCCTGGAGGAAACAGTCAGCTACATTTGCCTGTCTCACGTGGTATACATGTGTTACCGTTTGAAATCTAACAACTCTGTCTCTTCTGGATAATGCCCAGTTATCTTGACCTGATTTAATCAGGCTTGCTAGTGAAAAGCAAATCATTTGCAAAGCATTGCTAGTTCTTTAGTTATTAGATTATATTAGCTCCAAATACGGAGAAGGAAATGTCAACCCACTCCACTGTTCTTGCCTGGAGAATCCCAGGGACTGGGGAGCCTGGTAGGCTGCCGTCTATGGGGTCGCACAGAGTCAGGCACGACTGAAGCAATTTAGCAGCAGCAGCAGCTCCAAATATATGATAATTATTGCAATAGAACACCTTGATATTCCCTGGACTTTCTCATTCTTACCCCACCCAATAGACCCAGGCATCCTGACCAAGTTGTCATACTCCTCTTAGAAGTTAGAAGTGTGGAAATAAATGAAGACCAACCAAATGAGAAAAGCAAAGGCTATTTATTCAGACCTTGCTACAGCCAAGGAACCTCAGCCACCATTACTGGCATTTGGCAGACAATCAAAAGCAAGCAGAGGAGTGGAAAAGCTTTACTGTGGAATAGAAGGATGGTACAGGTATTTCTTGAATAGAGGCTGTTGGCATGGAGACATTGTAGGCAGCTTAACAGAAGCAGGACTTCCTATGTAATTGATTAGAGTTACCTATCCCTTTCTCTTCCCTGGTGGCTCAGAGGTTAAAGCGTCTGCCTCCAATGCAGGAGACCCGGGTTTGATCCTTGGGTCGGGAAGATCCCTGGAGAAGGAAATGGTAACCCACTCCAGTATTCTTGCCTGGAGAATCCCATGGATAGAGAAGCCTGGTAGGCTACAGTCCACAGGGTCGCAAAGAGTCGGAAACGACTGGGCGACTTCGCTTACTTACTTATCCCTTTCTCTAGTTTTCCCGAAGTTGGAAGTGGGAACAAAAGTTAGAAAAACGCAATTATTAATTAAGTCCTGGCCATTTGGGGCTGAATGCTATTGTTCAGCTTTCTGGATTGTTATCAGTGAAGGCAATCTGGCTTCCTGTAAGTTTTACGCTCAGCAGGCTGGCTTCCTGGGCTATTCATTTATAAGGGGCCTGTGTCTATTGTCCATGAAATGTTTACACAATCCCTACCTACCCTCGCCCCTGCTTGCCGTCAGGTCAGCAACTTTCAGTGGATTTCACGGGGGAGTGTGGAGGTCTTTGTAAAATTTGATCTCACCCTGGCATATCAACAACTGGCCTTTGATGATAGCATTCCTGATACTCAGACCATCACCATTCATCAGGGAACTTGTCAAGTTACATTCCTTCACTTTGGAATTTCTATTCCCTTTGAGCTTTCCATTGCTTTGTGAAAACTCCTGATTCTAAAACTTCTGAGGAGATACCACATTTCAGAGGGTGTTATGAAATTACTGGGGAAGGGGGTGAGATAAACTTGATATTCCAAATATACCTGACCAATGCCATGATCTCTTTCATAAACAATACTTTTGTGATAATAGACTAGTAGACTTTCTTGGAAGTTTCACAGTATTTTAATTTTTTTTCACATTGCACTCCTCATTTTGAGCTTATTCTCAACTTTGACGCAAAGGACTTTAAAACCCTTTTCACAGGTACTACTGTTAAGCCCAGACTCATCACTTTTGTTTTTGGATTCAAGTTCCTGACCTTACATTTATCCGCCCTAAGTGTAAAGTGTGGCCTAAGGGACCTTTTGGACCATATTCTACCATGCAACATATACTTCCCCTCTCACAGCCTCATGTTACCATCAATTTTCTAAGCATCTCATTGCTTGAAATCATGAGCCAGATGATGCCAAGGAAATCAATCAGTACATTCAGCAACCATTGATAAATCAGTTGCGAGTATCTGCGGTTATAAACTTACCTAACCCCAATCTCCCCAGCATGCCTGCTGGATGTTATGTCGAATGGCTTGCTGAATTCCAGAATCATTATATCGTATCACGGTTGTGCTGGTCTAGTAATCCTTGCAGAAAGAGAAAAGGAAATAATTTTATCTGACATTTTAAATGAACACATCCTGGTTTGATAATCACCATTTCTTCTTCTGAAGATGGCCTCACAGACCATTCTTTCTAAGACATTAATTTTTACAATTTTCCTCAAGATTGCTATTAGGAGCAACATAATCTAATTTCTTTTTGAGGAAAATCAAAACCATATGTGATCATGTGCTTGGAGCATTTCTTCTCGTCCCTATAGTTCTTCAAAAGAAAAAAACACTGACAATGTTTCATGTGTCTTTTTAAAAGGACTCTCAGTCCTTATGCATCTGCTTAGGTGCACCAGGCCTTAGTTACGGCATGCAGGATGTTTAGCGGTGGCACATGGGATCTAGATCACTGACCAGGGACCAAACCCGGGCCCCCTGCATTGGGAGTGTAGAGTCGTAGCCACTGGACCATCAGGGAAGTCCCAATCTCAGTATTTCGAGACACAATTCACCCCAGGAATCCCAACCCCAGGCTGCAGTGTGTGTTGCTGCTCATCCAGACTGCAGTTGGCTCTGGAAGATTCCTTGGGTGTTCACAGCATCCTTGCTAGGAGGTGTTAGATGGTATGCCCTCCACCAGCTTTCACCCCAGGGTGTCCCAGAGCCAATGACTGTCCCTGAGAGGGATACAACAAAAGACCCCGTCTCACCTTTAGGGGGACATCAGGGTTAATTTAAGCTCCAGTGTTCCCTGCTAGATGCAAGAAAGCCTAGATTTCATCTGAAACCCCATTCAGCTTCCCTCATTCCCTTACTGGTTCCTCCAGAGGTCACTGTAAAGAACTCTGAAGGTTTGGACATTTGTTTTTAACCTGCCACAGTTTCATGGATGCTGGAAGGAGAGACGAGACACCTGTTATCAGAAGCGAAAGATAACGTACTACGCATTACAGAGCAGTGGCCAGTGTCTTCACCGTGGCATTGATTTCCCCAACCCCCTGTTCTCAGAGGGTCAGATGCTAGCTGCAAGACAATCATGACATAGGAGAAGCACCCCAAGCTCAGGGATCCTGAAACTTTCTTAGCAGGAAGTGAGCGAACCTGTCCTTTGTTCTGAAGGATTTACTATTTCTGTCTTCCAAGGCTGTTCACGATACAAACACCCTTGAAAAGACAGTCCAGAGAAGAGGCAGCTAGTCCCTCTTCTCACAGAACATGCAAAAAAGTGAAACACCTAAGGAGACGGTCACCTAAGAACATTTATTCTCATTTCTACATCTTCTTGGTGTCTGAAAAAAGTTCCCATGATCACACCATGTTGTCATTCACTTGGATTAACATGACATGCAAAGGTGAGAACTGAACTGTTCGATTTCCTTTATATGGAACTAATGAAGACTATTATCAATAATATTCCAGGTGTAATATTGATCCCAACTCTGTACCCTGGGGTCTCAGACTCAGTCAGCCAAATAAATCTCATGAATCATGAGCATCTTCCTTAGAAAGTCAGGAGATTTCTCCTTTGGGAGGGTCCACATTGACCCTTCTACTTTGCCTAAGGCTTTAACACAGATATGTAGGGTACGTTACCAATTGCACAGACTCTGCCTCTGATGGTAAAGAATTTGCTTGCAATGCAGGAGACCCGGGTTTGATCCCTGGGTCAGAAAGATCCCCTGGAGAAGGGAATGCCAACCCACTCCAATATTTTTGTCTGGAGAATTCCGTGGACAGAGGAGCCTGCCGGGCTGCAGACCATGGGGTTGCAGAGAGTCAGACACTACGGAGCAACTAACACTTTCACTTTGACTTTCTGCCTCAGCCCACAGGAGGAAATCTAGGGCAATTCTATCATCTATAAAGCCCCTGGCCAGTCTGTTGAGACCAATCTGAATGCCTCCAAGGACAAAATTGATGCCTTTAATCCTATCCCTTTAGCTACAGTCAGGGACAAATTTCATCCTGCCTTTTCTAATCGAATGATTCCTGTTGTAGGAACAACACTTTCAGGTAAGCATAATAACTCAGCTTTCGCTCTGAAAGGCTCCCCTGAGTAACAAGGGGTAATCTTATTTTAGAAAGATCTCTTTAGTTTTCTGAGGGCTATGCAATCAATTCATGATGTCTCCTAAACTTAGAGATCTCTTATGACTCAACTTAAATCACCATATTTTCTGGGAAGGAAGAATGCTAAATCTGCTTTCCATGTAAATACAATCTTAAGGGCGTCCGTGGCCCTCCTGGAAAGAAAGTGTTGTTTAATTTGTTGTTGGCAGTGCCTCTGAAAGTGGCCGCTTGGCAGCCTGGCAGGCCTCAGAGTTCCCAGTTCATTGGAATAATTGAGCCTAGTCCTTGCTTTGAAGGGACTGCCTGGCATCGGGCTGGCTGCATTCTGCGTTCTCCTCTGAAAGTGAGACTTGATTAATCCTTACTACCTTGTCAGTCATTGAGTTCTGTGTCATCTATAATAAGACGAGTAGGCTGAGAATCACAAGACTTCCGTGGGTTGGGCACTTAGTTCTGACGAGATCCCAGTAGCAAGTAGATAGCTTTTCGAAAGGGTGGACCTAGAGTTCTATCAGAAAGGCAGCAAGTCAAAAACACTAAAGGGCATCTCCAAGTGGAGGCTGCCTTTTTTTTTTTTCCCAGTGACTCAAATCATCATGCTCACTAATTGCAAAGATTTGTAACTCAAAGGAATCACTAAAGCTGTGAGGTCCCCAATGCACCAGAATGTCTCCACGTGCAATTTTTTTTGCTATTAAAAGAATCTGCTCTGGCGCTTGTGTGCATTCATAATACAAGCATGCAAAGCATCCATACCAAGTATACATTCAGCTATCACAATAGGATTATACATGGAATCAGTTCTTTTGTCCTGGAAGAAAATGTTAATCTTTAATATATTACACAATAAACAAACCGACTTTTGCTGTCCAGGGAGACACTATCTCTAGCTTCCAAAGCTCTTTGTTATATAAATAACCTTGGAAAAAATAGCTCAGAACAAAGGCAGCTTGTACCTGTGCTCATAAAACATACAGAAAATATGAGAGACCTGTGAAGAAGTACCTTTCAGTGGCATCCTCTTAGTAAATCAATTTATATAAATCTTTGTTTCTAGCTATGTTTCTTTGGAACTCGAGACAGTGAAAGTAAAAAATGTAGAGCTGGAGATCAAGTTAAAAGCCACAGGGCCTTCCCTGGCAGTCCAGTGGTTAAGATTCCATTCTTCCAATGCAAGGGGTGCAGGTTCAATCCCTATTTGGGGAACTAAGAACCCACATGCTTCATGGCATTGAAACATAGACATTACCGTATGTTAAACTGGATAGCCAGTGAGAATTTGCTGTATGAAGCAGGGAGCTCAAATCCGGTGCTATGTGACAACCTAGAGGTGGGATGGGGTGGGAAGTGGGAAGGAGGTTCAAGAGGCAGGGGACATATGAACACCTATGACTAATTCATATTGATGTATGGCAGAAACCAACACAATATTGTAAAGCCATTATCCTCCAATTAAAATAAAATAAATTTATTTTATTTGAATAAAAACCAGAGTCTTCCCTGGTGGCTCAAATGGTAAAGAATCTGCCTGCAGTGCAGGAGACCCATGTTCAATCCCTGGGTCGGGAAGATCCCCTGGAGAAGGACATGGCAACCCACTCCAATATTCTTGCCTGGAGGATTCCATGGACAGAAGCCTGGTGGGCTATAGTCCATGGGGTCACAAAGAGTTGGACACGACTGAGTGACTAACACTTTGAAAAATAAAAACTACAATAATAATGACTCTGACTATTACTGTTTTAGTCCATTCTGGCCACTATAATAAAATACTATAGACTAGGAAGCTTATAAACAATAAAAATTTCTCTCACTGTTCTGGAGGCTGGAAGTCTGAGGGGAGGGTGCCTGTGTGTTCAGGTCTATGTCTTGTGAAGGATTGCTCCCCAGTTCATAAATGGTCATCCTATCACTGTGTCTTCACAAAAAAGGGAAGAGGCTTGGGCGCTCTGGGGGTGTCTTTTATAAGGGCATTAATCCCATTCATGAAGACTCCACCCTCATGAACTTCCAAAGTCCCTACCTCCTAACACTCTCATGTTGGAAATTAAAATTTCAACATATGAATTTGTGGGGTGGGGAACAAGCATTCAGTCCATAGTAATTACTGAATATATCTTATGATTTTGTAGATTATTATTTATCGTTGAATAACAGTGAGAAGGAATATTTGGTAGCCACATGTGTTTGGCTCTTTTTCCTGGTGCTGTAGTTGATAAATTCTAACTGTTGAGAGAAAATGGGTGTTTGCCAAGGGAGCAATGTCAATAGCAATATTTCCTAACATTTAATTTACTTTAATTACTTGCATGGTTATTACTGAAATGAAGCTAATTCTCTTCTTAGAAACTTCAGCTCATTCTCCTCATCATCTCAGCCTCTGCAGCCATCCTCTATAGCTTCTTTGTGTGAAGGAGAAGCAATCTTTCTCTTTTCCAAAAGGAGAACAGAAAAGGAGACATGGCCATCATATTCTATCTCTGAAGTTTCCATGACTGACATTAATTTACTTTGGAGAGTATTTTTTTTCCTCTTCTTAACATTTTAATGGCTTTCTAGCAAATACTCTTTGACTTGACCTTGATGTTAACATTATCCAAAATTAAGCTGACTGAAAGAACACTGCATAGGCCTGAAAATAAAGCAACCTCACATATAAGGTAATTTTCCCAATTATAATTTGTTGACCCATTTGAATAGATACCTTTATAGAGATGTAGATCAAATTGTCAGACTTCAACTTACAACTTTGGTGTCTTCATTTAGTTACATATTAATTACATATTAAGTAGCGTTTAATATGTATTACAAACACAGAGATAATTTTATAACATATATCACAGAAATACTACTTTTTCTTTCTTTTTCCTGAAAAAATTCATTCAAATGCTTTATCTATACTTTTTATATCAATCTCAATCATTACTAGAACAATCTTATAGTCATCCAATACAGTGTTCTAGAGTGTATCATCTTCTTTTTCTTTTTGGACATACCATGGAGCATGTGAAATCTTAATTCCCTGACCAGGGGTCGAACCCACATCCCCTGCATTGGAAGCACAGAGTCTTAACCGCTGGTCCACCAGGGAAGTCCCATAGAGTATATCATCTTTCTGTCCATGTAATTTTTGATGATACAGAATCTACATATGATGTTATTCCTGAATATTATTTTCCAAGGTATATATTTATGCATTTATTCAACAAATATTTGTTGAGCATGACCTGTGGGTTGGGAACAGATCTAAGCCCTTCCACATGCTAGAGATTCAGTATTAACTAACCTATGGCACATAAGTTCTGATAGAGTTTATGTTCTGGTGGAGGAAGACATACAACAAATATCTGTCAGGTATATTCTGTGAAATGCTGTGAAGACAAAGGAGAAGAGGATAGAGACTGATGATGGAGCATGAGATGTTTCTGTAGGATGTCGGAGAAGGCCTCTTTGAGGATTCTATTAACTATTTATTTTGTTTTCTTATTTTGAAGCTTTGACATCTTGACTTTTCTGACACTGTAGGGACTATTTCTCTTGGTTAGCCAACTCCTAGAGATATAAACAGCTTTCTCATTACTGTGTGTTTCAAACCTAAACCAACTAATGCAGAACCCACACCCTGATCACGCCCCTCACCGGGCTCACCTGGACCACTATCCAGCTACCCTAATCACTCCAGGTCCAGGAAAAGGCAACTGGCGACAGCCTCCTACATCAGACAGTTTATTGAAATTAGTCACACTGACCAGTCCTAACCTTGCTTATCCTGCCTTTTCCAGGGAAACCACAGTCTAGGCTCCTGCCCATAGCACCCTGCGTCCATCCTGACTGACCCTGGTGTTTTCACGGGTGGTCCAGCCTGGTACAATGTACCCGCTTCTCTGGACAACTACGTACAGCAAACTGTCCTTTCCATGGCAGTGTTTCCTGGTTTTCTGGCCTTACCATACCTCAAATTATCTATGAATAAATTGTATTTTAAGACAGAGGGTGTGACATCTGAGCAGAGAGCTGGATGAAGTAGGGAGTGAGACGTGAGTCTATCTCGGGAAAGAACATTCCACAGAGAGAACTCACGTGTTCTTGGCCATCTTTGCTGCTGCTGCTGCTAAGTCGCCTCAGTCGTGTCCGACTCTGTGCGATCCCATCAATGGCAGCTCACCAGGATCCCCCGTCCCTGGGATTCTCCGGGCAAGAACACTGGAGTGGGTTGCCATTTCCTTCTCCGATGCATGAAAGTGAAAAGTGAAAGTGAAGTCTCTCAGTCGTATCTGACTCTTAGTGACCCCACGGACTACAGCCTACCAGGCTCCTCCGTCCATGGGATTTTCCAAGCAAGAGTACTGGAGTGGTGAGCCATTGCCTTCTCCCTGGCCATATTTGAGGAGCAGGCAATTTGCTGTGTGGCCAGAGCTGGTTGAGCAGAAGAGGGATAGCCAGGAGATAAATCAGAGAGAATGTCCTAATGCATGCAATTAAATGAAAGCAGTGCTATAGTCTGAATGCCTGTTGTTGTTCTGTCACTAAGCCCTGTCCAACTCTCTATGACCCCATGGATTGCAGCATAACAGTGTTATAGTCTGAATGTCCCTGTCTCCCCTAAATTCACAGAAAGAGGCCCTAATCTCAGTGTGAGTGTATCTGGAGTTGGAGCCTCCAGAAGGTCAAGAGTGGGGGCCTCATGATGAGATTGGTGCTCTGAAAAGAGTACAAAAGAGATGATCTCTCTCTATTATATGAAAACACAGTAAGAAGGGTATCTGTAAACAAGAAAAAGGGCCCTCACCACAAAACAAATCTGGCGCCTTATTGGATTCCCTAGCCTCTAGAACTGGCAGAAATTAATTTCTGTTGTAAGCCACCTGGTCTGTGGTGTTTCTGTTACAGTGTGCATGCTAAGTCCCTTCAGCCGTATCTGACTCTCTGAGACCCTACGGTCTGTAGCCCGCCAGGCTCTTCTGTCCATGGGATTTTCCCAGCAAGAATACTGGAGTGGGTTGCATTTCCTTTTCCAGGGGATCTTCCTGACCCAGGGATCGAACCCGCATCTCCTAAGTCTCCTGCATTAGCAGGCAGATTCTTTTACTGCTTGCGCCACCTGGGAAGCCCAGGTGGCGCAACAGCACATACTGAGACAGGTAGGCACCTGAGGTTCACCTGAGACCATCAGTAACTGGACTGTCAGTGAGGAGAAGCCAAGAAAAGTCCAGGTACTGAATCACTTAGAGAATTGTCAAAGGCAGAGACTGGAACGGGCAGATAGTTCAAGTCTCCCGTGAGGTAGCTCTCAGTACAAAAGCGACCAAAGAATGAGTTCCGTGCATAACTAGAGAGTCTTTCCTTATCGTGCTCGCTGACAATAATGGATTATAGTGTTGACTCATTAAAAAACCTCTATGCTTCCTCAAACCAGGACACTTGAAAATGATCTGCTGGATCATTCTTATGCCCCAGCTATTATTTTGCATGTTGACTAAAGAAAGCTTCCTTTCCTGTTAGTTTTCTTCAAGTAGGGAAAATTTTAGATCACTGGGAAGGGAGTAGGTCAAAATAGAATCATCTTTGGCCAGGATGGATGCATACATGTTGAAATGCAATATTTATTGTGCATGTGGTGGGTGCAATTAATATGCATGTGGTGGTTACAAATTAATTAGAAAGTCTTTCTTGCATATCTTATCACTGCTCCAGCCCTGAGGGAGGCTCAGAAGTAGGAGGCGATATTCACCTCAAAGAGGAGTCGTCAAGATAAGCGCAGATGAAACAACCGACACATAATAAGAAGCACAATTTTGTGGTATTGATTCCAACATTTTTATAAACTCAGAGAAGAGATAAGAAGTGTAGGCAGAATGAAGGAAAAGCTTGATTTTTCGTTTTGATTTTGACCTCAAAGAGAGCAGGATGGTAGAAGAAGCTGCAAGAAGGGAGAAAACCGTGAAAGCAGAAGAGGACACACAACCCAAAAAAGAGAAAAATATGGAGAATATGTATGTGGTGGTGGTGCAGTCGCTAAGTCATGTCCGACTCTTTCGATCCCATGGACTGTAGCCTGCCAGGTTCCTCTGTCCATGGGATTCTCCAGGCAAGAATATTGGAGTGGGTAGCCATTTCCTTCTCCAGGGGATCTTCCCAACCCAGGGATCGAACCTGGGTCTCCTGCATTGCAGGCAGATTCTTTACCAACTGAGCTACAAGGGAAGCCCAAGTGTGTGTATATATATATATATATATATATATAGTTTGGCTCTTGAAAACAAGATAAATGAGATTTTCTCGTAGAGTCAAGAACATTGGTAGATTCCAGATGCTGGGACTGACGGGTGGGGAGGGGAGATGGGGACTTAATGTTTAAAGGGGACAGAGTTGCAGTTTAAGAAAGTGAAAAATTCAACAGACAGATGATGATAAGAGTTCCACAACAATGTGAATATACTTAGTGCCACTGAATGGTACAGTTAAATATGGCTAAAATAATATGTTTGATATCATGTGACTTTTATCACAGTTTAAAAAAAATTTTTTTAAAGATAAGAAGTGAGTGATAACTAGAGAAAATAGAGTCACATTGGGGTCATTTTTTAAACAAAGAAGTGACACGAGCTAACACTTGAGAGTTTTTCTTTTGGAATTAAACTGAATGGTTCAAGGATAAAATAGCCAAGGTGATGGTGATAGAGTAAGGCAGATTAATTTCCATAATAAAGTACCACAAAGGGTGTGATTTAAAATAACACTAGCATATTGTCTGAGGGTTCTGGAAGCAAGAAGTTCAGAATTTTGGTGTTAGTAGAGATTTGCCTCCTTCAAGGTGTTGGAGACCCTAAAGGAGAATTTTTTTTCTAGGACCCACTCCTGGTTCTGGCAGCTACTAGCAATCTTGGGCACTTCTTGGCTTAAAGTCATGTCTCTCCAATCCCTGCCTCCTTAGACACATGATATTCTCTTCTGTCTGTTTGTACCCAAATTTCCCTTTTCTTATAAAGTTACCTGTCATGGGGAGTTAGAGACCACCTTGATCTACTATGATCTCATTTTAACTTGATTACATCTGTATAGATAGATCCTATTTCCAAATAAGATTATGTTCACAGGTACCAGGAGTTAAAAGCAGAATATATCTATTTGGAGGCTAAGTTGCTTCAGTTGTGTCTGACTCTTTGCGATCCCATGGACTGTAAACCACCAAGCTTCTCTGTCCATGGAATTTTCCAGGCAAGAATACTGAAATGGGTTGCCATTTCCTTCTTCAATCTATTTGGGGGACAAAATAAACCCACAAGATGAGTCTTTGGTACTAACCCTAACCCAAAAAAGATGTCCTTTTCATTATAAGGAACTGGAATGCAAAAGTAGGAAGTCAAGAAACACTTGGAGTAACAGGCAAATTTGGCCTTGGGAGTACAGAATGAAGCAGGGCAAAGGCTAATAGAGTTTTGCCAAGAGAACACACTGGGCATAGCAAACACCCTCTCCCAACAACACAAGAGAAGACTCTACACATGAACATCACCAGATGGTCAACACCAAAATCAGATTGATTGTGTTCTTTCAGCCAAAGATGGAGAAGTTCTATACAGTCAGCAAAAAAAGACTGGGAGCTGACTGTGTCTCAGATCATGAACTCCTTATTGCCAAAATCAGACTTAAACTGAAGAAAGTAGGGAAAACCACTAGACCATTCAGGTATGACCTAAATCAAATCCCTTATGATTATACAGCGGAAGTGAGAAATAGATTTAAGGGACTAGATCTGATAGATAGAGTGCCTGAAGAACTATGGAATGAGGTTCGTGACATTGTACAGGAGACAGGGATCAAGACCATCCCCAAGAAAAAGAAACATGAAAAAGCAAAATGGCTATCCGGGGAGGCCTTACAAATAGCTGCAAAAAGAAGAGAAGTGAAAAGCAAGGAGAAAAGGAACTATATAAGCATCTGAATGCAGAGTTCCAAAGAATAGCAAGAAGAGATAATAGAAAAGGAAAGATATAAGCATCTGAATCAGAGAAGGCAATGGCGCCCCACTCCAGTACTATTGCCTGTAAAATCCCATGGATGGAGGAGCCTGGAAGGCTGCAGTCCATGGGGTCGCTGAGGATCGGACACGACTGACCAATTTCACTTTCACTTTTCACTTTCTTGCATTGGAGAAGGAAATGGCAACCCACTCCAGTTCTTGCCTGGAGAATCCCAGGGAGAGGGGAGCCTGGTGGGCTGCTGTCTATGGGGTCACACAGAGTCAGACATGAATGAAGTGACTTAGCAAGCATCTGAATGCAGAGTTCCAAAGATTGGCAAGAAGAGATAAGGAAGCCTTCTTCAGTGATCAAGGCAAAGAAATAGAGGAAAAGAACAGAAGGGGAAAGATTAAAGATCTCTTCAAGAAAAATAGAGATACCGAGGGAACATTTCATGCAAAGATGGGCTCAATAAAGGACAGAAATGGTATGGACCTAACAGAAGCAGAAGATATTAAGAAGAGGTGGCAAGAATACACAGAAGAACTGTACAAAAATGATCTTCATGACCCAGATAATCACGATGGTGTGATCACTCATCTAGAGCCAGACATCTTGGAATGTGAAGTCAAGTGGGCCTTAGAAAGCATCACTATGAACAAAGCTAGTGGAGGTGATGGAATTCCAGTTGAGCTGTTTCAGATCCTGAAAGATGATGCTGTGAAAGTGCTGCACTCAATATGCCAGCAAATTTGGAAAACTCAGCAGTGGCCACAGGACTGGAAAAGGTCTTACTCCTTGGAAGGAAGGTTATGACCAACCTAGAGGGCATATTAAAAAGCAGAGACATTACTTTGCCAACAAAGGTCCATCTAGTCAAGGCTATGATTTTTCCAGTGGTCATGTATGGATGTGAGAGTTGGACTGTGAAGAGGGCTGAGCACCGAAGAATTGATGCTTTGGGACTGTGGTGTTGGAGAAGACTCTTGAGAGTCCCTTGCACTGCAAGGAGATCCAACTAGTCTAAAGGCGATCAGTCCTGGGTGTTCATTGGAAGGACTGATGCTAAAGCTGAACTCCAATACTTTGGCCACCTCATGCAAAGAATTGACTCATTGGAAAAGACCCTGATGCTCAGAGGGATTGGGGGCAGGAAGAGAAGGGGATGACAGAGGATGAAATAGCTGGATGGCATCACCCACTCGATGAACATGAGTTTGAGTAAACTTTGGGAGTTGGTGATGGACAGGGAGGCCTGGAGTGCTAGATTCATGGGGTCACAAAGAGTGATACACGACTGAACGACTGAACTGAACTGAACTGAGCAGGTGATGTGGCCTGAATTGTATCCCCTCCAAATTCAACTGCTGAAGTCCTAATCCCCAGGGTAATGGTACTGGGAAATGAGGCCTTTGGACAGCAATCGGGTTTAAGTGAGGTCATGAGAGTGGGGCCAGCGTGATGCAATTTGGGCCCTTGTGGCTCCGTGGTGAAGAGTCCACCTGCTAGTGCAGGAGACTCAGGTTTCATCTCTGGGTCGGGAAGATCCCCTGGGTAAGGAAATGGCACCCCACTCCAGTACTCTTGCCTAGAAAATCCCATGGACAGAGGAGCCTGGCGGGCTACAGTCTATGGGGTCACAAAGAGTCGGACACAATTTAGCAACTGAGCATGCAAAGAAGAGATATCAAAGAGCTTGCTCACTATCTCTTTCTCTCCATCAAAGGAGGACACAGCAAGAAGGCAGTCACTGGCCAGCCAGAAAGAGAGGCTTCATCAGTAAACCAAATTGGCCAGCACCTTAATCTTGGACTCGCCAGCCTCCAGAACCACAAGAATGAAATTGCTTTTAAAGGCACCCAGTCGCTGGTATTTTTGTTATGGCATCCTGAGCTCACTAATGAGTGAGCAGGTGATTCATTCATTGGTCATTACCAGAGCTCCCTTCAGTGCTAGCTTTGGATGGCATGGACCAGGGTATTGCAGTTGATTCATTAATGCATTTAAATACCTATGTACATGTATGAAGATTTATCCTCTATCTTATTCCCAGAAGGACTTCGGTATCTATTCTGATTGTAACAGGAAGAGTGGAAAAGCAAGTAGGAATGTGATAATTTAATTTGTGATGATGATAATAATAATGTGAAAATAAGAACTGCAAAACAATACTTTCAACTCCAAGACAAGAATGTAGAAGAAACGGGAGATTTCCTGACAAAATTAAAAATACTCAAATTAAATTATAACATAAAAAAACATGATTAGACCAATTAGCATAGATGAGATGGAAAAGGTGATTAAAGGACATTCATTAATAAAACTCCAGAACCAGATGTTCTCACAGCTGAATTTTATCTAATCATTAAAAAAGCAGATGATTCTATCATTTATGAAACTATTTTCCACCCCCCAAAAGATGGAAAACTCAATAGTTCCTTTCATAAACCCAGCTCAAGTTTCATATCAAAATTTTATAGCAATAGTACATAACAGAAAGCTATAAACAATCATCAATACTAAATATAGGTGAAAAAATTCTAACTAAAATACTGGCAAATAAATCCAAAGGCCTAATGTACTATGACTAAGTAGAAATATATTCTAAGAATGCAAGGCTTATTTTTATTATCAGGCTATCTGTCAACGCAATTCAATCCATTAAAGTGAAAAGAAAAGGCATTTAATTAGATTAATAGATGTTAAAAACATTTAATAAAGTAGGGAAGTTATTCTTAATTAAAAAACTCTAGGTTATACGAGAATGAATAAATACCATTTAGGAAAGGCAAATTACAAATATTACTCCGAATGGCCCAACAGTAAAATTAGGGCCCAGGCAAGAATGCCTGTGATTATTACCACCCTATAAAATAACAGTATTTTAGAGATGGGGGTTTCACAGGTGGTGCTTGTGGTAAAGAACCCAACTGCCAATGCAGAAAACTTAAGAGACTCAGGTTCAGTCCTTGGATTGAGAAGATCCCCTGGAGGAGGGCATGGCAATCCACTCCAGTATTCTAGCCTGGGAAATCCCATGGACAGAGGAGCCTGGCAGGCTACAGTCCATGGGGTTGAAAGAGTTGGACGGGACTGAGGTGACTTAGCATTACACATAAAGCAACAGTATTTTAGAGATGGGTATAGATAGACTTCTGAAATGGCCCCCAGGGTTCCCTGCCTCCTAGAGTTCATGGCATTTTACAATCAATCTCCTCCTCTTGAATGATGACTGTCCCTACAGACTTTTGAATGAGTAGAATATGGCAAAGATGGTGGGCTATTACTGTCCAGATTAGGTTACAAAGATGGTGGCCTCTGTCTTGCTAGCACTCTCCTACTCTCTCTGGCTCTTGCTTCTTCTGATGAAGCAAGCTGCCACATGGGAAGCTGCCCTGTGAAGAGCCTCAAGCAAAAAGGATATGCATATGGTGAAGCTTTGGTGGGGCCAGTACTGTGACTTTGGACTTTTTGGACTATAGTATGAGGGCAGAGCATTGGGGTATGTAGTAATTTATAAGGGACTGGCATTTAATTTCTTCACACCCAAGAGGCTTAAGTTTAGGTTGCACAGTATTCTGGCATTTGACTTTTCATTGCAGTTTCTGGTGATATCATCCCCAGGCAAGGAGAAATGTCTAACCAGGTACTTGTGCATGCATGTCCAACTCTGAGATCCTATGGATATAGCCCTCCAGGCTCCCCTATCCATGCAATTTCCCAGGCAAGAATACTGGAGTGGGTTGCCATGCCCTCCTCCAGGGGATCTTCCCCACTGAAGGATCAAACCTGTGTCTCCTGCCTTGCAGGAGTTCTTCACTGCTGAGCACCAGGGAAGCCCTATCCAAGTACCCACTTGATCTTAATCAAAGGCTCTGAGCCTCAGTAGAGGCATGTAGACATAAGCCTGAAGGTAAATTGAGCCAAGGACACTGGAGGCTGTATTCATAAGGCCAATTTCAACATTTTGTTGGAAGAATTTCCCCAGTGTATTTACTTTACAGGTTGTAAATTTTGCAAAACAGGCATCAACTGGTATCTTGTCAAAGCTGAAACCAAGGATATATTGGTCTTTCCTCTACTTCTCAGGTACCCTTGAGTATCTAATATAGCCTTCTACCAAATTAAGTTCTAGGCCCGGAAAACACAATTATTTCCTGCTCTAGGGACTGTGATTTGACATGTTTTCTAAATTTGGTGGGTGTAAGATCTTGTTAAACTGTGCTGTTGTTGAGTTGCTCAGTCGTCTACAACTCTTTGTGACCCCGTGGACTGTAGCCCACCAGACTCCTCTGTCCATGGAATTTCCCACTGGAGTGGGTTGCCATTTCCTCCTCCAGGGGGTCTTCCTGACCCGGGAATCGAACCTGCGTCTTCTGTATTGCAGGTAGGTTCTTACCGCTGAGCCACCAGGGATGCTCCCTATAACAGGCTTCCTACTGTACTTCCTATTAATTCTTTGGAGTCTATTTTTAAAAATGAAGGATATGAGAGCCTTGATGTTGTCATTGCTGAGGCCCTGAAGAAACTACAGATAGTCCAGTTGGAGAAAGCCCAGGCTACAGCTGCCAAGTCTCAACTCAACTGAGACATGCAGAATTTTATATGCTGGACTAAGCAAAATAAAGCATTAGAGAGGACAGTCCTTGGTTGAATTTACCAAACACTTTGGATTTTAGAATTCTAAGTCCACGGGTAAGATAATTTAATTTTGGTCTCTAAAGCACAGTGAATTCTTTCAACATCAAACTGCAATGAGATTTATCATTAAATTCTCTTTGGAAATTTGAAATTGAAAGAGGAGTTTATATTAAAATCTGGAGTACCTAAATGGCTATGTGTTGAATTGTGTCCACCGCCCCCCCAAATTCATAAGCTGGATCCTAACTACCAGAACCTCAGAATGGCTGTATTTGAACAGCCATATACAGTGGCTGTATTTGAACACAGGGTGTTTAAAGAGGTAACATAGTTCATGAGGTCATTAGGTTGGGCCCTAGTCCAATCTGACTGGTGTCCTTATAGAAAGAAGAGATTACAACAGTCAGGTCGAGAGGGGAACCCATGTGAAGACAAGGAGAAGGTAATCGTCTGTAACTTAAGGAGACAGAACTCAGAAGAATCCAATCTTGCTATCGACTGAAAGGAAATGCACGGCCTAAGATTTGAGAAATAAGTTTTATTTGGCAGAATTTCTAAAGACTTCAAGCCCGGAAGACAGCTTCTCAGATAACTCTGAGGGACTGCTCCAAAGAGGGAAAGGAGAAGCTAGGGTTTTCGCAACAAAGACCAGGTAGTCAGAACATCAAAAGATGGCTTGTAATTAAAGAAAACCAGATGTTTCCTGTTAATGAATTTAGCAATTTTCCTTGTATGGCAAAGGACTTCCCTGGTGGCTAGTGGTAAAGAATCTGCCTGTCAGTGCAGGAGATCCCCGGATCAGCAAGATCCCCTGGAGAAGGAAACAGCAACCCACTGCAGTATTCTTGCCTACAGAATTCCATGCACAGAGGAGCCTGGCAAACTACAGCCCATTGGGGTCTCAACAGAATCGGACACAACTTAGTGGCTAAACAAAAGCAAAGTCTGAAGAATTGAATTGGGCATATATATAAAGGACTATCCCAATGAACTACTCTTTTGACTGGGTGGGAAGTGTTTCGAAATTCCAGGATTTGGCTAGCTGACATAATTCAGTTCTCCAACTAAACTGTGTTCTCCCAACTTCATTTCAGTTATAAAGGTGGTATTTTTACTTCCTACCTGCCTGATCTTTTATTAACTGAGTTTCTTCAGAATAGGATGTGGAGTAAAAATGCCTTCTCAAAGACACCAACAAATGATTCTATGTGTTGAAATTTTCCATCCTAAAAAGTGCATTTTTTGAAAGTAGAGGATTGCTATTATTCTTGCAAACTGGATGGGTTTAACAATGTTTCCTGTGTCATCTGACTCTCAGAGTGTCAAAAGACTAAAGACAGAATCAATGACTGACTTCCTCTTTCTGTTGTAGGCTACATTCTGACTAGGGAGAGCCCAATTTTTACAACATATATTTAATGTTGAATGCTCAGTTCAATGGCAGGTCCAATTTGATGCTAGCGCCAGGGCACAAGGGTTCCTTGTTCTGCACATCCTCACCGACACCTGTTGGCAGTGTGGCATCTTACTGCTGGAATATGCAGCCTCACTCTGGCTGGTTCTAAGGCAAATGAGCATCATTTTCGCAGCAGTATCTTAGAGTGAGCAGGTGCTACATTATTTTTGAATGAGAAGACTCTCTGGTCTTTCCTAAGCTGTTCTCCTCCCTTCTAAAATCAGAGGGGAAACTCTGACTCAGAAGGTCCCCACACAATTTCTGTTTGTAGCATCTTGAAGGTTCAGCATTCATGATTTGCCTGAGTATCTCGCCACTTCTTGTTTTCCCTTCTCTTCCCCACCTCCGCCTTCTGTCTAGCTGAGGATGGATCTGGGTCAGAAGAGAAATTTTTAAAATCCAATTTCTTGCCTACAGACCTAACTCTCACAAATATTAATGGAAAGCTTTGAGGCTTTTCTTCATCAAGAGGCCAGTTACTGCCTCTTGTTGGCCTTTATTTTCTTCCTATTCCCATCCCACCATCAAGAAACCAGCATCTTGGGACTTACCTGGTGGTCCAATGGTTAAGAATCTGCTTTCCAATGCGAGGGACGTGGGTTCAAGCCCTGGTTGGGGGAACTAAGATCCCATGAGCTGTGGGGCAACAAAGAGCCTGCATGCCCCAACCAAGACCTGACGCAGCTGAAAACAAATAAGGAAAAGAAAAGACGAAAGAAACCAGCACCTTACCTCCAGAAGATGTTTTCTCCTAAGATGCCACTGAGAGAAAGCCCCACTATTTTCACATTTTAAACTAGAGCTTTCTTCTTTAGCCACAGTTATTGTCAGGATACAGGTGTCTGCCCAATAAAACTTGGTAAATGGGAACTGTTTTCCCAGGCAGGGCTGGTCTCAGTTTTCATATCACAGCATAGAGGCAGCTTTAATATTTTTCCCTTTAGAACCAAGCATGCTCACAGGAAACAGATCAAATAGACAAAATAAAAATGAAACACATATCTCAGAGACCTCAAATAAGTGGCAATTTAACTTCAGCACTTTGTAGCTGAAATTGCACAGTGTTGTAACACTTAGAGCCCTTAGTGTCCAAAGCCCTAAATGTAGAGGGTGATAAAAGCCTTGGTTCCTCTGTTTCTACAGCTTTTTATTTTTAAACCTTGAATCACCCAAGGGTGAATACAGAAACCTGTGGGTCTGCAATTGATTTCTTTATTTGAAATGACAAATTCATCCGTTTTCACAAGTTATGATGAATAAAGCATACAGCAATGATATATTACTATCCCAGTATGGTTTAATCATATTTCTCATCTATTTTATGAATAATTAAAAAGGTTTTTAGCAGATTCTCTTTTTTACTAAATATATTATCTATGATAATCATTGCTCATTAACAGAGAAGGTTAGACATTTTGGTGGCTCTAAATTCTGTTTTTAATTTCACCTTCTTGTTATTGTCAAGAAGCTTCCAACTGAACCTTCTTCTACTTGACCCTACTCATTCCATCCCTCTATGAGTGTCCCCGGGCTCATGTAGACCTAGGTGATATTTTTTTTCTTAAAAAAAAAACAACAACAAAACATTTTTTGTTGAGTATACTTAATGCACAATGTTGAGTTAGTTTCAGGTGTACAAGAAAGCAATTAGATTATATAAATATATATTTGATTTTATATGGAGAGATAAATACAGATAATTCTTTTTCAGGTTCTTTTCCATTATAGGTTATTACAAGGTATTAAGTTCCCTGTGCTATACTGTAAGTCCTTGGTGTTTGGTTTTTGTTGATTGTTTGTTCTTTATAAGTATTTTTTTACAGTAGATTCTTGTTGGTTATTCATTTTAACAAACCTAGATGATTCCCTTTAGATTAGGTACTCAAATCAAAGCATGGAAGGTGAGTTACCCATTCCAGGCACTTCTCCAAATATAAGGACGTGCCTTAAGACTGTCAAAGTCATTGAAAAAAACCTGTTTAAAAGAGCAAATGTGGGTTATGTTGCATCTGTACATTTAGGTTTTTTTTCCTGCTGGCTAGCTGAAATAAGTCTCTTTGAAGAAAAAAAAAAAAAGAGGAAGTACCACCCTATTTATCAATTCAGTATATGATGTGAAGAACCAGCCCAGACTA
Organism: Cephalophus harveyi; assembly: GCA_006410635.1. NCBI lineage: Eukaryota > Metazoa > Chordata > Mammalia > Artiodactyla > Bovidae > Cephalophus > Cephalophus harveyi. Next base: position 581,002 of record SJYT01003478.1, on the reverse strand, counting down.
CTCTATTTTATTAAATGTCCATGGCAGGGAAGAAATGAAAAAGTGCATTGTCAGACAGAGTTCAATTGACATAATGGGACAGGATTTATACTTGTCCTACTGAAAGAATCTAACTTCAACAGGGAAAAAGGCAGACAAGGGATTCTGGGTATTCATTCTTGGCGTTCTCATTAAAGAAGAATTCTCTCACACATGTATCTCTCTGCACAGCAAAATTGAACTTGGAAATGTCCTGGGCAACCATGCCTTCTGGTAAGACCTTGACCCAATCTTGTAAAGTAGAATGAAGTTCTTTCCCCAGGAAGCTATCTGGAATCCTTGGATGAAAATAGAAGTGCAAAGTGCTACTTTTAAATAAGTGAGGATTTTTACTGCTACAAACAGCATGGGCAAATGGAGGGTTCTGCCTCTTGAAAATGCTGATTCTGCAGACATGGATGAGATGTGAAGTGTGGGAGGCATGTGACCCATGCTCACCTCCTCTCCCTTCCTGTGGGCTCAGCTCAGTCCCCTGTAGTTGATAATCTTTTGTGAATGCTGCTGCTGCTGCTAAGTCGCTTCAGTCATGTCCAACTCTGTGCAACCCCATAGACAGTAACCCACCAGGCTCGCCCATCCCTGGGATTTTCCAGGCAAGAACACCGGAGTGGGTTGCCATTTCCTTCTCCAATGCATGAAAGTGAAAAGTGAAAGCGAAGTCCCTCAGTCGTGTCTGACTCTTTGCGACCCCATGGACTGCAGCCTACCAGGCTCCTCCGTCCATGGGATTTGCCAGGCAAGAGTACTGGTGTGGGGTGCCATTGCCTTCTTTGTGAATACTAGGGCCCAATCAATGCCAGTCTTCCCTAACTCCACAGCAATGAGCTTCCTTTGCATTTTTAAAAGAAGCTTTATTATTTATTTTACTTAATGTACTTATTGGCTGCACCACGTGACACACAGGATCCAACTCTCCCGGCCAGGGATTGAACCTGTGCCTGCCACATTGGGAGCTCAGAGTCTTGACCACTGGACTGCCAGGGAAGTTCATCCATCCTTGGCCAGTCAACACTGAATTGACCCTTGGTTTTATACTACAACACTCTCAATTAGACATCCTTTTATCTAATTCCTCTACATTGTTTCTCAAGGGGGTGTAGTTTCAGTGGGAATCAGGCACAAAGGCATGACAAATTTGGCATCAGTGGTATAGGAAGCAGAAAGCTATGTCATGAAACAGTCTCCCAGAGAAAGACCATTCATTATCATGCCTTTGCCCCTTTTAATTTTCATCTACCTCTCCTGAGGAGAGATTTTCATCTCAAATAAATCTGCTGAAGTTATAAATTTAAGAACTTTGAAAGTTTTGTTACCCACGGATCCAAAAAGAAAAAAAAAAAAAAAAAAAGACTTAATGAGATTTCACTGCCTCTGAAAATTACCACATGTTCACAGTTTATTTATAAAGTGTTACTTATACGTGTTTGTCTCACACATAATCATGAGTGGTACATCACTGAAATAAGTTTCAATTAATATTAACAATACTAAGGGAAACAGACACTTTTTCAAAGTCTTTCCCAGAAACCTTAATAAACAATAACATTTTGTAGAAATCAGGTGATTTGCCTGTTCTAAAAAGTTCAAAATGTACCTCAAAGAGAATATAGTTTCAGAATCTCAGGAAACTACTTCATCTATATTAGTGTTTTCCTAATGGCACCCCACTCCAGTACTCTTGCCTTCAAAATCCCATGGACGGAGGAGCCTGGTAGGCTGCAGTCCATGAGGTCACTAAGAGTCGGACACGACTGAGAGACTTCACTTTCACTTTTTACTTTCACACATTGGAGAAAGAAATGGCAACCCACTCCAGTGTCCTTGCCTGGAGAATCCCAGGGACGGGGAAGCCTGGTGGGCTCCTGTCTATGGGGTTGCACAGAGTCAGACACAACTGAAGTGACTTAGCANGGCTGCAGTCCATGAGGTCACTAAGAGTCGGACACGACTGAGAGACTTCACTTTCACTTTTTACTTTCACACATTGGAGAAAGAAATGGCAACCCACTCCAGTGTCCTTGCCTGGAGAATCCCAGGGACGGGGAAGCCTGGTGGGCTCCTGTCTATGGGGTTGCACAGAGTCAGACACAACTGAAGTGACTTAGCAGCAGCAGTAAAAGTTACAGAATGTTAGAATTTTCTCTCTGATCCTGGCTGACAATGGTTTTAAGTCCTGGAATCAAGGTGATTTTTTCTTAATTGGAAATTCCAAACAAATAAAAAGAATTGCTAGCTTGAAGCAGAGCTATCAAAATTACTAAGTTGGATACAAAAGTGAGGTTCGACAGTTTTGAAACCTCTTTACAATTTCCAAGAGGTGACCTCTTTTGGCGTGTGTGTGTATATATATATATATATAGTTTTGTTTTTTGTTTTGTTTTGTTTTTTTTTTTGCAAGGTGCCCAGTTTTCAGAAATGATTTCCTTTCAACATTTACATAACTCGTTTTATTTGCAAAGGAGAAACTGATAGTGATCTGTAAATTCAGCATCCTACTGTAGGGGTTTTTAAAGGTCAAAAGAAAACAGGAATGTTTCTAGCTGATACCTTCTGTAAGGATTTAAAGAAGTTTATCAGAGGGTGGTTTAAACTTAGTTTAAGGCAAAATTAAGCTGGTTCTCAATAGGTGTAAAGCACTCAAACATTATATTTCTTCCATGTAACTCACCTTTAAAGACAAGTGACAGAGACTGCAGTTGGGATTAATACCTCCAAGTCTTCTTGACTAGTGAGCCTTGACTTTCAAAGAGAAAGAATCTGCCTGCAGTGCAGGAGACCTTAGTTTGACCCCTGGGTTAGGAAGATCCCCTGGAGAAGGGAATGGTTACCCACTGCAGTTTTCTTGCCTGGAGAGTTCCATGGACAGAGGAGCCTAGTGGGCTATAGTCCATGGGGTCACTAAGAGTGAAGACTCAACTGGGCAACTAACACTTTGACTTCCACTTCCAAGGCCCTACCAATAATGAGTCAATTCTGAAATGCCTTTCTAGTCATCACAGTAAGCTGATTGGTGGAAGGCCCTGGGTTACTATGTAATCCAGTCTCTTAGGCTGGGTTCAAGCAAGAACTTTCTGGTTACAATGTATCCTAATAGTCTACTTATGGGACTTCGCTAGGAGAAGTCACTTTCACTAGGAGATACATTCTGTGAAGGTCAAGGATTGACTTACCAACTGTTAAGCATTTTGGTAATACTTGGCAAAGAGGAGATGTCAAATAAATTTGTTGAATAAAGAAATGACTAACCAAAAACCTCTTGGGAGACCAGTGTCCTCATTTATAAAACCAAGAAGTATGATTGCTCCCTTTGAGCTCTGCACCTCTTCTAAAAGATAATAATTCTAGTTTTTTTCTTCTAAAGAAATCAATGAGTTGTTCTGCCAATTTATGATAATTTGGTTGGATCGTTCTTTAAAGAATATTTGACTTACAGGGAAGACAAGAACTTACATAGTCAGAAAGGAGGCCTTAGAAGAAGAAGTCTACCCGTCTGGGCAGATCCACCCGGAGACTCTCAGCCATCCAGCAGCCAATCCTGGACCACTGGGCTCTGTTGGCAGCTTTGCCTACTGTGATAATATGACAGATACTACTATATTTCTGATATAGAGAGGATGTTCCTGGGGGCTCTGCCTACTTTAGGAGACATGGAGGCATCATAGTGTAGAGATCTGGACGTGAAAGGCAGAATAAGACTGGCCCCTCTCAATTCCAGGCTTCCCAGGTGGTGCTCAGTTCAATTCAGTTGCTCAGTTGTGTCCGACTCTTTGTGACCCCATGAATCACAGCATGCCAGGCCTCCCTGTTCATCACCATTTCTCGGAGTTCACTCAGACTCACGTCCATCGAGTCCGTGATGCCATCCAGCCATCTCATCCTCGGTTGTCCCCTTCTCCTCCTGCTCCCAATCCCTCCCAGCATCAGAGTCTTTTCCAATGAGTCAACTCTCCTCATGAGGTGGCCAAAGTACTGGAGTTTCAGCTTCAGCATCATTCCTTCCAAAGATAACCCAGGGCTGATCTCCTTTAGAATGGATTGGTTGGATCTCCTTGCAGTCCTGCCAATGCAGAAGACGTATGAGACGTAAGACATTGAACCCAGGGTTCGATCCCTGGGTTGGGAAGATCCCCTGGAGGAGGGCATGGCAACCCACTCCAGTATTATTGCCTGGAGAAATCCATGGACAGAAGAGCCTGGTGGGCTACAGTTCACAGGGTCACACAGAGTCAGAAACATAAAGAAAACAGTTTCAAGAACCTTTTCTTCAACTCTTAATGGCCCCAGATAGAGGACCATTCTGAGTGGATTTTGAGAAATGAAGTGAAGTGAAGTGAAGAGAAATCGCTCAGTTGTGTCTGACTCTTTGGGACCCTATGGACTGTAGCCCACCAGGCTCCTCCGTCCATAGGATTTTCTGAGCAAGAGTACTGAAGTAGGTTGCCATTTCCTTCTCCAGGGGATCTGCCCGACCCAGGGATCAAACCCGGGTCTACCGAATTGTAGGCAGATGCTTTACCGTCTGAGCCACTAGGGAAGTCCTAGATTTTAAGAGACTTCTCCAGAGAAAACTGAGGCTGGCTCTGCTGCATATCAGGTACTTTGTCCAGTCCCAAGCCTAGTGATGAGAGCTTTAAGGAAACCATTTGGATAGTTTGTTTTTTTCATTTTCAAAGCCCTTATTGGATTTGTTACAATACTGCTCATGTTCTATGTTTTGTTTTTTTGGCCTCAAGGCACATGGGATCTTAGATCCCCAAGCAGGGATCGAACCCACACCCTGCACTGGAAGGTGAAGTCTTAACGACTGGACAGTCAAGGAAGTCCTCCACTGGGAGAGCTTTGGCGTGTGCTCTTGGTTAGTGACTTCAGAGCACTGAGGGCCGATTCCTGTCTAAGAAAACTAAGTCTAGACCACAATTCACTCTTTGTCACCTGGGGCCCCGAGAGGGTGAAGCAGCACTGGCTGCCAAAGAGGCATTGTGAGGTGGCAAGTTTTGCTCGCCTACACAGCTTAGGTGGAAGGTCGCCGAGTCCGTTCCCTCTGGAGGGGGCTGCCCTCCCAGGTTGTGAGCCACGCAGGGGGAGAGACGCTGTGGGGGTGGATTAGACCCTGTTCCTGGGACTGTGGGCCTCCCTAACAGCTCGGTTGGTGGAGAATCTGCCTGCAATGAGGGAGACCCAAGTTCGATCCCTGAGTGGGAAAAGATCCTCTGGAGAAGAAAATGGCAAGCCACTCCAGTATTCTTGCCTGGGAAATCCCATGGTCAGAGGAGCCTGGCAGGATATAGTCCATGGGGTTGCAAAAGCATTGAACCCAACTTGGCGACTAAACCACCATGTGGAACTAAGAGAGAACTCAGAAACAAGGAGACAAAAGCCCATAAACAAAAGTACCAAGCGAAAGTCCCTGGAGATAGCCAGAAATGGACAGATACAGGAAATTTCAAATGAAATTTAACTATTGTAAAGCAACTCCACCCAGTTTTAAAAGATGAGAAGATAAAGGCTTGGCCATTTCAACCTAACTCAAAATAGCTTTGATGGGCTATTTAGCCAGCAGAGTTCCACATGGTGTCATCTGAGGCCCATTTTGGACTGCACTGCAGCTCAGCATCTCTTTGTCCAACCTGCCATCTTCTCTTCCCTTGCACAAGTGTGGACACCAACAACCTGACTCCCCAAACCCTCTGCTTCCCAGAAAGATCACCCTGCAACAGTTCTGCCTTAGTTTGTATCTTTTTTTTTCTCTGCTATGCAGAAGTACAGAGCTTTTTAATGAAGTCTTCTATAGGTAGTAATTAAAATGTAAAAGGCAAGCAATCTAATATCAAATATAATTTCTTTTGAGATATACTTTATCCATCAGTATCCTTGAAATTCCCATTCATTTTGAATTTTCAGATATATGCATGCACAGTGCCATCTCCATAGAGGTAGGATCTTAGAACTACTAAACTAGTATGTGTATGTTTGAGTAAAAATATGTACAATTTAATTTATATAACCAGATTTTGTGAAATATATACTTGAAAATTTTTTTAAATCAGAAGTGTCTCTTCTGGCTCCTATCCTAAGTGTGGAACCTGGGATGGCCTTACCCTAGAGACAGCCAGCTATGCCCTGGCACAAACCAGTCTCTGGAGCATTTCCATGTATCATTCCATCTCACATCCAAGTTTCTGTTTGATTAAAAACTATGAAAAATTAGCAGCTTTTTCAATCTCTGAAGAGAAGGACTGATGTCAAAGATGAAGCTCCAATACTTTGGCCACCTGATACAAAGAGCTGACTCATTAGAAAAGACCCTAAGGATGGAAAAGATTGAAGGCAGAAGTAGAAGGGGATGACAGAGGATGAGATGGTTGGATGGCATCGTCAACTCCATGGACTCAAGTTTAAGCACACTCAGGGAGACAGTGGAGGACAGGGAAGCCTGGCATGCTGCAGTCCATGGGGTCACAAAGAGTCAGGACTCAACAACAACAAAAGGGAAAAGCAGTAAAGGAACACAGGTATTACAAACTTTGTGTGCCTTTTCCAAGAAAGGTAGATCAAACCATGAACTGTGAGCTTTCATTTCCGTTTCATTTTACAAGAGTGTATGCACGTGCTAAACTCAGACACACAGGTCAAATCTTCCATTTAATGAGTCTGAAAAACTAGCTGTGCCTTTGTGTAGTCCATACACATTCATCATTAATTCATTATTAAATTGCATTTCCCATTATGTCACAAGGGCTACATAAGGCAATCCCTTTCGATCTAGCCTCATTAAAAATTTGATAAACATGTTTATTAAGACACACTGGCAGGGGTGAATTTTTCTTTACAGTAATTTGCTCTGCTGCCAGTTCTGTTTCAAATCACTGCTCCTCAAGGACTGACTATATTATAAATTTCTGCATTTGCTCACAGAGTATAAAACAGGGTCTTACATACAACACATGACTCAATATAACTTAATTGAATTCAACAAAATTGGTTTAATGGCAAGACTTTTAGCCAGTGTAATTTTTGTTTGTTTCTTCTGCCCTTTTTAAAATGAAGGTATAATTAACATATAACATTATATTAGTCTCAGATGTACAACATAGTGGTTTGGTATTTATATACATTATGAAATAATCACAACATGTCTAATTAACATTAGTCATCATACATGGTTATAAAACAATTTTTTTCTTGTGATGAGAGCTTTTATGGTTAGCAAATTTCAAATAGGTGATAGTTACTATAGTCACCATACTCTATGTTACATGTGTGCATGCATGCTAAGTCGCTTCAGTTGTGTCCGACTCTGTGCTACCCTATGGACTGCCGGCTTCCAGGATCCTCTGTCCATGGGATTCTCCAGGCAAGAATACTGGAGTGGGTTGCCATTTCCTCCTCCAGGGATCGAACCCACGTCTCTTACGTCTACCTGCATTGGCAGGTGGGTTCTTTACTACTAGGAAGCCCAGAACATTACATACCCATGACTTATAAATGTACCTGTTTTGAGAAATAATTTCATTATGAACTTCCTCTTCAATGACTTTACAATTGCCTATGCACTGGGAAGTCTATATTGATGGGAGTACAAAAATATTCCTATGTCTTCTAATCCTGAATTCACAATTATTCCAAGACCATACCAGGCCTAAGCAAAGAAAGGCTTGCTTTTAGCCAGGGTCCCAAGGAAAACTTATTCAGAAACTTCCAACCACACAGAAACATAGAACGTTTCTCTATTAACTTCACAACTATAAAACGTTCATTGTAACATTAATCACAAAATGAAAATTTTGAAACAAGTTTAATACTTTACAACAATGGAAATAATAAAATAAATTATGGAAGAGAAATTAAAAACCTATGCATGCAGCATCAGGAAATATCAGACGCCTAGAGTAAATCTGAAGATGTGATCTCTATATGGAAAACTACAAAACATAACTGAGAGAAATCTAAAAAATTCAACTGAACTGAATTCATAATCATGGATGGGTTAGTTCTTACTATTGCCTAACAGATCTTTAATAATGAGCTTCTGGTGTTAAATAGAGTTCTCCCAAACTCACTTCAATTTAGCACAAATGCCCGGCTTGGAATTCCAGTTTTGAGAAGCCATGTGCCTTAGGGTGAGCCATGGTGAGCACTACAGGAACAGGATGTTATTTGCAGTGATAACCCACCGCTATCTTGGCCTGAAGGTAGCTCTAAAGAGGTGGGCATTAATAATATAACATCCATTTACGTAGTAAGACACAGTGCTGCTCTAATTAAGGTTGTAATTCTTAGCGCAATCTCAGGCTCTGTTGTTGTTTTTTCCTCTTAAAGTGACGGAAATGGGGAAAGCACAGATTCATCAAATTTCTGCTAGTCAGAATTAACCATTCTGTCTAATTCTTAAGAGAGCATTCACATTATCTACATTTTTCTATGAAAAAAGGTGGCTGCCTTGTCCTCCTGAAATGGACTTTAAAATTTCTCTGACCTTACAGAACATTTATATGAATATTTTGTCTGCTTTGCTAATGAGTGTCTTGTTTTTCTATAAAATTAATGAGAAGAAATTGACTGGATAAACTTAATTTTAAAAATTGCAATTCTGGGGATTACCCTGGCGGTCTAGTGGTTAAGGGGCTTCCCTGGTGGCTCAGGCAGTTAAGAATCTGCCTGCAGTGCCGGAGACCTGGGATCGATCCCTGGTTTGGGAAGATGCCCTGGAGGAGGGCATGGCAACCCACTCCAGGATTCTTGCCTGGAGAATCCCATGGACAGAGGAGCCTGGCAGGCTGGAGTCCATAGGGTCGCAGAGTCAGACATGACTGAAGTGACTTAGCAAGGCACACACATAAAATGAGTTGCAATTTCCTATCTTTCCTGCCTTTGTTGACTAAACAGTAGATGTGTGTATAATGAATAGAATTGCAACAGAAAAAAGTGCCAATAAATTATACTTTGGATACATGTCAATACCAGTGCCTTTCCCTGAAAAAGAGGAATATCAGAAATGAACAATTACACTTTATAAAATATCTCTATTGTAACCACAGTAATTGGATACTATGTGTGCTCTAGAAACTTGACCTCAATTCTTCCATTATGCTGCTGCTGCTAAATCGCTTCAGTCGTGTTCAACTCTGTGCGACCCCAGAGACGGCAGCCTACCAGACTCCTCTGTCCCTGGGATTCTCCAGGCAAGAACACCAGAGTGGGTTGCCATTTCCTTCTCCAATGCATGAGAGTGAAAAGTGAAAGTGAAGTTGCTCAGTCGTGTCTGACGTTAGGGATTAGAAGTGGCTTAAGGTCTTCTAAAGCCTTTTCAAACAACCGATGCACTTTATTAGAAAAGCCACATCAAGAGGATGTGTTTTCTTTTTTATATACAAATATATTTTTTTATTTATTTGTTTAGCCATACTGAGTCTTAGTTGAGGCATGCAGGATCTTCTAGTGATGGCATGTGGGATCCAGTTCCCCAACCAGGGATCAAACCCAGGGCCCTTGGACTGGGAGCGTGGAGTCTTAGCCACTGGACCACCAGGGAAGTCCATTTCTCATGTATTTCTAACCCCAGTCTGTCAGGGAAAAGGTGGTCAGTAATTCCAACCAGAAAAGTCAGAACACTTGGATTTGCAGATTTCCTGACCAGCATCCTGTGCATTATCTGGCTGCTGATTCTACTTACCTGCCCAAATCATGCTTACAGAGCAAATGACAGTTTGATCATGGATCCAAGTGGCTGATCAGACCCTGTGGGGCTGTGAGCAGTACTTTCTACTGGTGAAGGGCAGACTCAAAAGGGTAAGCTCCATTTTGAAACTGAAATGGGAAACGGGAATGCTGGCTTGGGATCAGGTGAGCTGGAGCCTCATTCCAGCACTCTGCTGTGCTGTTCTCCTACACCAGAGTGGGTTGCCATTTCCTTCTCCAATGCATGAGAGTGAAAAGTGAAAGTGAAGTTGCTCAGTCGTGTCTGACGTTAGGGATTAGAAGTGGCTTAAGGTCTTCTAAAGCCTTTTCAAACAACCGATGCACTTTATTAGAAAAGCCACATCAAGAGGATGTGTTTTCTTTTTTATATACAAATATATTTTTTTATTTATTTGTTTAGCCATACTGAGTCTTAGTTGAGGCATGCAGGATCTTCTAGTGATGGCATGTGGGATCCAGTTCCCCAACCAGGGATCAAACCCAGGGCCCTTGGACTGGGAGCGTGGAGTCTTAGCCACTGGACCACCAGGGAAGTCCATTTCTCATGTATTTCTAACCCCAGTCTGTCAGGGAAAAGGTGGTCAGTAATTCCAACCAGAAAAGTCAGAACACTTGGATTTGCAGATTTCCTGACCAGCATCCTGTGCATTATCTGGCTGCTGATTCTACTTACCTGCCCAAATCATGCTTACAGAGCAAATGACAGTTTGATCATGGATCCAAGTGGCTGATCAGACCCTGTGGGGCTGTGAGCAGTACTTTCTACTGGTGAAGGGCAGACTCAAAAGGGTAAGCTCCATTTTGAAACTGAAATGGGAAACGGGAATGCTGGCTTGGGATCAGGTGAGCTGGAGCCTCATTCCAGCACTCTGCTGTGCTGTTCTCCGCTGCCTGGGGATCACTGATATGTTTTCTAGAAAGATGGGAATAGTGCTATTTAACCTTCACACATAGACCCACATATGAGAGCTCCACTTCCGCACAGGACTTGCTCTTAACTTCACGCATTTTATCTGCCCTCTTTTGATCATGTCTCGCGTGAGAAAATATACGGACATTTGCTTTTCTGCTGTCACACAGTCAGAAAATCATGTTGAGAATTTCTTTGGAAATGTGAAATTTTACATTCACAATGTACAGGGCGGGAGGAAGAGATAAGAATGAGATGAAAAGACTCAGAAGATGAAAGCTGGAAGTGAAGACAGGTGTAAGTGGCTGAATTCATCTTTTATCCTGCGGCACACTAGGTGAACACAAAACTTCATTTCAAAGCTATGTCACACGTGCTGTTCAGCATGTATATAGAAAATTGACAATCAGCTACTTGAATATATAATTAATTACTCCTGGGGAAGAAACCATAAACGACAGCAATTGCCCCAGAATCTCTGAGTGATTTTCTAAATTTTATCAATGCCATAATTAAGATCATAACCAGATGAGTATCTACAGATTTAAATCTCCATGCTATTTTACTCAGGGCTGTTGTGTCAGGACTGAAGCTGCCTGTGTGCTGGGAAGTCACGTATGCGTGGTGAGGTCTGTGCCAAGTTTCCAGAAGGTTGACAGGGACTCCACCTCCATGAGGACAGATGAGTCTCATGGGAGAGGCAGTGGTTGGGTTCATTGATGGATTGTCCAAGGGGCTAAGGTTTTTAACCATGAAGAACACAGAGTGACCACTGAACTTCTCAGACATCACACTTTTATGGAAAAGAAATTTGCTCTGAGGGGAGGTAAAAGTAGGTCTAGGGAAACAGACAGTGAGTGGGCACGTGGATTTTTCAAGAAGTGATGCATCAGGTCCAGCACCCGGGGAAAGTTCGCCAGGTTCCCAGAGATGGAATATAAGCTGAGAATCTGAGCCGAGAGCAAGTCAAGTGAAGGAGCTGTACCTTGGTGGCAACTCCTTTAATGAGATATGAGAAAAGATCTGACCTTTCCCAGTCGGTGCAGTAAAATCTGGTAGAAAGAGTGGTTAAAACCAAATCAACACCAGCGATCTCATGAAAATTGTTGGGAGCAGGACCAGGACCAGAAGACGCACATGACAAGGCGCTTGGCCACGGGGCATGTCTGGGCAGAGGCGGGTGAGTGATGTGAGAAGAACAGAAGTGTTTACTCACATACACTGTGCATACGCCCCTGCTCTAGGCATGCATCTAGCATAGCATTCAGGACCCTGTGACGTCACTACTGGTTTATCTCACTCTGGGCTGTGACCACCTTGAAAGAAACTGCTGTATCTCATTCACATGTGTCTCTCCAGCAGCTACAGACCACTCTTCAAGCAGAGGACTTATCCTGGGAAAATACTGGGGGACCGAGGAGACTGACATTTCATCGATTTCACCGGTAGAAGGTTCCAAACCAGAGACCACTAGTCGGGACTCCTCTTCCTTTCACAACCTGCATGCAGAAGGCTGCCTGCAGGAGTTTTGTATTTGATGGGTCGTCTGTGTGACCCATCGTCTGTGTGACCCGTCTGTCTCATGTGAATGAGATACAGTCATTGCCCTCAGGGCAGTCACAGTCAGAGTGAAATAAATCAGCAGTGACGTCATAGTTTCTAAGTGCTGTGTTATACGTATGCATGGAGCAGGGTGTCTGATTGGACCAGAGAAAGATTTGAGAAAGTCGTATTTGAGGAGCTAGTGTCTTAGCTGAGACCTGAAGGACCAAGTGAGGAAGGGTATTCTTAGCAAATATTCAACAAACATTTGCTGAGTCCCTGTTTGTGCAAGGATTGGGATGTTATGGTAAGCCAGACTAACACCTTATTTACCACACAGAAGGGAAATGGCAGGGAACATAGCCCATTGAAGACATCATGAATGATTCAGCAGTACTAAAAGACAGGTGTTTACCATGAGCAGAAGGAGATTAGGTTATGTAGATCAGCAGAAGCCTTTGTTATAGGCCGGAAATATCACACCAAGGATTGATTATCACCTTCCTACTCCCATCACTTCCTACTTCCTGTCCCATTACTGGTCATGTTGATCAACTGAAAATGACTGAATGAGAAAGCATGAAAGCACTTAGACTTTAAAGCACTACACATATTTAAAGGATGAATGTTATGTGGTCCTGCTAACCCTGCCATCACAGTTCAGAAGAAGTACATGGCTCAAGGTACCTAATGCAACCTTTTTGACAGAAATAATTAAACATTTTTCATAGACTCAACAGGCCAGCAGGGCTTAATCCCCAAAGTCAATACAAATCATTAAAAATTCAGGTCACCTATCTTAAATTGACTTCTTCAGACATCTTCATCCCTGGGCTCTGGAAAGGGAAATTCAAGTATCTCCTCATGGTAGAGGAGCTCTCGGTGCAGTCTGAGAGATTAGGTCCGCCCAGGGAAGTCCTAGGGTTTCCTAAGTGGTGCAGTGGTAAAGAACCCGCCTGCCAATGCAGGAGACGCAAAAGACTCGGATTTGATCTCTAGGTAGGAAGACTCCCTGGAGGAGGAAATGGCAACCCACTCCAGTATGCTTGCCTGGAGAATCCCATGGACAGAGGAGCCTGGTGGGCTAGTCTGTGGGGTCGCAAAGAGTCAGACACAACTGAGCACACACAACACAGCATTGTGTTGGTTTGCTCAGACCAATGGTCAGAGCAGTTCCAACCGCAATCAACTTGTGTGTTTTTAAAAACAGTACCCAATTAAACTGCTTTGTTGTTTGTTGGATTTCAGGAGTGTTAGGAATGTTCTCTGAACTCACGTACTTTCATGTGTGCATATGGTTTTTCCAGTAGTCAGGTATGGATGTGAGAGTTGGACTATAGAAGTGCTGAGCACTGAAGAATGGATGCTTTTGAACTGTGGTGTTGAAGAAGACTCTTGAGAGTCCCTTGAACTGCAAGAAGGTTCAACCAGTCCATTCTAAAGGAGATCAGTCCTGAATATTCATTGGAAGGACTGATGCTGAAGCTGAAACTCTGATACTTTGGCCACTTGATGCAAAGAACTGACTCATTGGAAAAGACCCTGATGCTGGGAAAGATTGAAGGCAGGAGGAGAAGGGGATGACAGAGGAT
>SJYT01003478.1:471827-559274 GCA_006410635.1 Cephalophus harveyi | reverse complement strand
GACCTTAGTCGGCAAAGTAATGTCTCTGCTTTTGAAAATGCTATCCAGGTTGGACATAACTTTTCTTCCAAGGAGCAAGCGTCTTCTAATTTCATGGCTGCAGTCACCATCTGCAGTGATTTTGGAGCCCAAAAAAATAAAGTCTGGCACTGTTTCCACTGTTTCCCCATCTATTTCCCATGAAGTGATGGGACCAGATGCCATGATCTTCGTTTTCTGAATGTTGAGCTTCAAGCCAACTTTTTCGCTCTCCTCTTTTACTTTCATCAAGAAGCTTTTTAGCTCCTCTTCACTTTCTGCCATAAGGGTGGTGTTATCTGCATATCTGAGGTTATTGATATTTCTCCCGGCAATCTTGATTCCAGCTTGTGTTTCTTCAGATTTCCAAATTCTGTTCGTTTCACACATAAATTCCAATCACCACTTTGTTACTAATTCTATTTAAATTTTATGATCTCAATCCTTGAATGAAAGTCTGCAGTGCTTATTGTTGAAATATGGTATCTGTTCTTCTGGTAAAGGTAATATCAGAGTCTTGTTTTCTTCAAAGAATTGAATTAGTAGAAGCTAAATTTTCAACAAGCCATTTAGATTCACTAAGACCCAATAAACCTCCTGATAAATAATATTTTTTTAAAAAATTTAGGTATTGTAAAGAGACATCAGATAATGTGAACAAAACTATGGTGCCTATCTGAGTTAGGATTCATTACTGGCTAGAGAAAGTTCTGACTAATAATTAATATAAGCACTGTACGAGGATCTTCAAGCCCTAAAGAGGATATATCCTGAGAAGTTGGAGACAGTGAACAAATTAATAATCAGCTAACTAAATAAAAGTCATCCTGTGTAATGACTCCTAAGTGTAATGGTGATGAAAGTGGGTGTCTCTTCAACTCAAATTGCTACAACAGGAGGTATGGGTGAAATGAGGCTGCTGACTATCTCGGTAGAATCTAGAAAAATACAATGTGTATTTTTAACACATTGTGAGGAAGGTATTTTTAACATTTTCCCTGGACTTCCCTGGTAGCACATTGAATAACAATCACCTGTCAATGCAAGGGACATGGGTTTGACCCTAGTCTGAGAAGATTCCACATGGCACAGAGCAACGAAGCCCCTTTGCCACAACTACTGAAGCCCACGCGTCCTAGAGTGCACGCACCTGGAGCCTGTGCTCCGCAGCAGGAGAAGCCACCGCAGTGAGAAGAGCAGCCCCCACTTACAACCAGAGAGAAAGCCTGCACACAACAGCAAAGACCCAATGCAGCCAAAATTTAAACAAAAATCAAAGCATTTTGACTGTTCAAACTAAGAGACAGGTGTCTATAGCATAAAGAAGATTTGAATGTTTTGGTCATTAGAAAGGTTAGATAAGGGATATTTTTTTGGGTTCTACAATGTTTCATAAGACATGTCTCATAAAAATACAAGATTCTCCTTACTCTCTCCTCCCCAGATGTTAAATTATTTTGAGTTGTTCCCTGATGGCAGAATTGCAAAGGGGCTAAATGGGGGGCAGATAGCATAGGATGGGGGCAGAAGGGAAGAGGTGGAGGCAAAAGAGGGGAAACCTAAATATAGGCTTCAGTACAAATACATTTATCAAAACTCATCAGATAGATCACTGAAGATCTGTGTATTTCACTCAAAAAATTTTACCTGAATAATAGGAAAAAACACCTCTTGTCTTTAAAAGCAAGAGCCCTAATTATGAATGAATGAATTCAGATGTCGATTTTTGTACTCCAAGGCTCATGAAATTGGACCATTCCCTCAGAACTTACTACACCTAGAGAAATTAACAAAATTCAACTTTCTGAGCATGCACAGTTGGAGATCTGACCAAAGTCCACCCTAACTCCATCTACTCCATTAGCCTAAACCCCACATAGCTCCAGTTTCCTAAATGATAAACCTGTGTAGTGGTCAGAGGTCCATTCCCTCAGAACTTACTACACCTAGAGAAATTAACAAAATTCAACTTTCTGAGCATGCACAGTTGGAGATCTGACCAAAGTCCACCCTAACTCCATCTACTCCATTAGCCTAAACCCCACATAGCTCCAGTTTCCTAAACGATAAACCTGTGTAGTGGTCAGAGGGCTGACGTATTTTTAACCCCAGATTTACTCCACGCTTATCAGCTGCATAAAAATGAGGGCATCACAGATGAATCAAATACTAGTTAGTAGCCTTGTGCTATCCATTCTGCTTTCAAATTTTATAATGCTCACCCATAGCTTGATTTCTTTTGCAGTGGGTCACTGACTTCAAAGACTCCTGGGTAATTTGCATGCACTTCAGATTTATCATGTAATCATGTAAACCACTTTGGAGCTAATTTACTGATCTCATATGCCTTCCAAGAGGAATAAAGCAAAATCACCTCCACAGGGTGCCTTCAAAAGCAGATGTTTTCAAAAGAATATCTGAAATGAATAGGAATAGAGCTATACCCTAGGCAGCTGCATTTCTGTGGGTGTACACTGCTAGTGTGGTGGTTGTTAATAGTTGTTAATGACCAAAAGGTGCCATGGTCAAATAAGTCTGGTTATGCTGAGTCAAAGTTAAACCAATTTTTTTACTGTAGGACATATCAGTCTTTAATACGTTAATGAATTATGAAGGAACTACAGCGTGCAGCCTTTTCCAGACCCAACTGACCTTGAATGTGGGTACATGGCCAAAGTGTTCCCTTGAATATATTTGAAATATTGCTATAAAGAGTGAAAGTGAAGTGAAAGTTGTTCAATCGTGTCTGACTCTGCGACCCCACGGACTATATACAGTCCATGAAATTCTCCAGGCCAGAACACTGGAGTGGGTAGCTTTTCCCTTCTCCAGGGTATTTTCCCAACCCATGGATTGAACCCAGTTTCCCACATTGCAGGTGGATTCTTTACCACCTGAGCCACAGGGAAGCCCAGGAATACTGGAGTGGGTAACCTTTCTCATTTCCAGCGGATCTTCCCAACCCAGGTATCAAACCGGGGTCTTCTGCATTGCAGGTGGATTCTATAAAGAGATACTATAAAGGGAAGGTGAAGGTGAAGGTGAAGTCGCTCAGTCGTGTCCGACTCTTTGCGACCCCATGGACTGTAACCTACTAGGCTTCTCCGTCCATGGGATTCTCCAGGCAAGAATACTGGAGTGGATTGCCATTTCCTTCTCCAGGGGATCTTCCCGACCCAGGGATCGAACCCGGGTCTCCCGCACTGGAGGCAGACGCTTTAACCTCTGAGCCACCAGGGAAGGGAGGCAGATGCTATAAAGAGAGAACAACAGAAATCGAGCTGAAATCCTAGTAGGTATCTGGGTATCAGCTAGCACTTGAGACTGACTGGGTAACCATAGGAGGTGCTGGTATAATCCAGCCCTAAAGATAGAAGCAGGAAGTGATTGAACAGCACTGTCTCTGAAGTGCTTTCGCTAGAGCAAATTTCACATGTTATCAGATCTCTCATGGATCTCTGCAAGCGGACTCGATTTTAGCTATTGCTCTACTCTTAAAATCTCTTTCCTCCAAAGCAGATTTGGACACTTGTTTGCATTTCCACCCTGTATCAGATGCTGATTTTAGCAGGGACAGCAGCTGTGTCCATCCATAAGGGCGTGAAGAGCCAGCATTCCAGGGAGCAAGCAGGAAGGTAGAAAGGCCCTCCAGAGACGGCAAGTCATGAAGAGCCAGTGATCACTGTCTAACTCCAACATCTGCAAAACAAAGAATCTGGGCTTTCTGGAATGACTAACAATAGCTCTGAAGCAAGAAGCAGATGTCCCAAAACAGACAGCTCAGGGGAAAGGGGATATAGGTCACCCAAGGGACCACGCTGGAGACCACTGTCTCTTGGTCCCTTTACCAGTTATCTAGGTTTTAGTAATGAGGAACTGGACATTGTTTCCATAATCCATTATACATTTTTTTTTTTTTTTTTCCGGTGCTGGGTCTTCTTTGTTGAGCACGG
Source organism: Cephalophus harveyi (assembly GCA_006410635.1). Lineage (NCBI taxonomy): Eukaryota > Metazoa > Chordata > Mammalia > Artiodactyla > Bovidae > Cephalophus > Cephalophus harveyi. Next base: position 555,303 of record SJYT01003478.1, on the reverse strand, counting down.
GCTTTCTCTAGTTGTGATGAACAGGGGCTACTCTCTAGTTGCAACATGCGGAAGACTCATCGTGGTGGCTTCTCTTGTTGCGGAGCATGGGCTCTGGGGCACGAGGGTTTCAGCAACATGGCACCGGGGGCCGTAGCTGTGGCTAGTTTGCTGCATATGGGCACCTTTATTGAGTGATCACAATGTGTTATGTATTATTTCATCAGATCCTCATGAACCTCGGCGTGCTGAAGAGGAAACTGAGGCATAGGCTGGTAAGGCGCTGTGTCCACGGTGCATACTGAGCACACAGGTGTATCCACACCAGAGCCTGTACCTCTCCCCACATGCCACGGCCCCCTCCTTTCTGAGACACATACGATTTTCCACAGAGTCACGCTTTATTCTTCCAGTCATCAGCATCCAATCTTTTGTCAGCTTTTGTAAGTCTTGGGAATCATGCCCAAAATCCTGTACTGGTTATCATCTCCCTAAGTATACAGGGAAGAAGAATCGCATTTTGTCTTAATAGGACTAATTCTATCTGGATATACTTAGGGTGAGTTGATATCCAGTTTTCCCAGCCTTGGTTTATACATTATTTTTAATTTCACTCTAAAATTATCCTGAGTTGGATCACACTAAACACATTTTACATTATGAAAATATCCTTTGCTAAGAATTTTTAAGGAGATGGCACCCCGCTTCAGCATGCTTGCCTGGGAAACCCCATGGACAGAGAAGTGTGGAGGGCTACCGCCCATTGGGTTGAAAAGAGTCAGACAAGACTGAGTGACTAAATCACCACCACCATCTATTGAGTAGACATTAAAATATTTCATAAGGAGAAGATAAAGCAAGAGAAGGCTTAATCCAAGGCCTTTGATTTTAGTCCACTTGGTAAATTTGCATAATTGAAATACAGACACCCAAAGGAAGAGTATCCATAGTTACTAGGTATGCTATCAGGAAAAACCTTTACTTTTTGAGCAAAATGCACAAATATCCTATGTTAATATAATGTGTGATGCAATTTTAGATACAACTGCATGACCATTTTAAAGGGACCATTTTGTAACATCAATTTTTTGGTTAAATTTAATCGTATGTATTATCTTGCATTTATAAAGAAGAATAAAATAGAATGAACAATCCAAGATGGAGAAAATGACTAAAGGAGTTCTTGCATGTTATTACTTTTGAAAAGGTTATTACAGTCATCCCTTGTTATAATACCTAAATATGGGCTTCCCTGATGGCTCACAGTAGAGAAACTGCCTGAGATGCAGGAAACCAGGTTCGATCACTGGGTTAGGAATATCCCCTGGAGAAGGAAATGGCAACCCTCTCCAATATTCTTGCCTGGAGAATTCCACGGATGGAGGAACGTGGCATGCCGCAGTCCATGGGGTCGGAAAGAATCAGACGCAACTGAGCAAGTAACACTTGGTATCGGTGGGGAACTATTTCCAGCATCCACCCCAGTCTTTCACCAGACACCAAAATCTGTGGATACTCAAGTTGCTTACATGCAATGGTGCAGAAAAGTCCACCCTCCATAACCCCTGGTTCTGCATCTTCTGATTCAATCATGATTGGTTGAATCTTGAAAGCAGAACCTGGGTTATGAAGAACTGACTGTATTGAAAACCATATCCATGTTATTTTATTTAATAATAATCATAGGATTTCCTTCCTGTTCCAGATTCATAAGGAAGAAAAGAGAGGTTGGAAAGAGAATAAGCATGATGAACAAATACCTTTCCAAGACTGAATACTGAATCTTCATGATAAAAATTCCAAGTCCTTAATATGGCCTGCAGGTCACTCTGGTTTGCCCCCACCCCTCTCCAGACTCAGCTTACCTCCCGCATTACTGCTCACTTTCTGAGTTCTAACCTCGTTGACCTTCTGTCAGTGTCTCAAAGTGACCCTCCTCCATCCCACTGCAGAGCTTTTAGTCAAGTTGTTGCTTTTCCGTCTCAGTTAGTTCATTCCTAATGGAATCATCCACAATGTCCTCTCCATGAGCCACTGCACTGGGCTGGACTATTTGTTCAGAAGTATTCCCCCTCCCCCATTTCCAAGAGAAGACTACGCATTGATGTTGAGCTTGGTATTAATTTTCTTTGGCCAATGGCGTGCAAGTAGATGACACAGAAGATTTCTGAAAAGCGCCTGCACACTTGGTTTTGTCTTCTTGTGCCTCTGCTCTTGCCATGGAAAGAACACTCCTGGGCTATCTGCTGCCTCCAAGGGGAGGACGAAAGCCTTGTGAGCAGAACCTTGCAGTAAAGCCCATCTTAGATCAGCCAACCCCAACTGGGCTATAGAACTAAAGACATGGTTATTGTTCATTGATGCTGAGATGAACACCAATGTTATTTGCATTCAGAAACTGCTAACTGACAGAGCTATGTATTTCCCTTTTGTAATATTTGCAACAACTCTAATTTAGGGGGTTATTGTCTTACATTTAGGGGGTTATTACGTGATTAAAACATATGTTCACCATGACACCACTTTTTCATGCAGGAACCAAGATGCCATATCTGTACCCAGCACAGGGTTTCTGACATACAGCAGACACTCAACAAAAACTCTTTTAAAACATAAAGGAATTAAAGGCTCCTTCATGAGCAGATGGGGCTTCCCTGACAGCTCAGTTGATAAAGAATCCGCCTGCAATGCAGAAGACCCCAGTTTGATTCTTGGATCAGGGAGGTCTGCTGGAGAAGGGATAAGTTATCCACTCCAGGATTCTTGGGCTTCCCTTGTGGCTCAGCTGGTAAAGAATCCGCCTGCAATGTGGGTAGACCTGGGTTCAGTCCCTGGGTTGGGAAGATCCCGTGGAGAAGGAAATGGCTATTCACTCCAGTATTCCAGACTGCAGAATTCCATCGACTGTATAATCCATGGGGTTGCAAAGAGTAGGACACGACTGAGCGACTTTCATGACCTCATGAGCAGATACACAAATAATGGAAGGAATGCAACAGAAATACTAAGTTTTCTAATTTATATTGGTCAAATAATAACCAAGGAGACTTTTGCAATCTTTAAAAAGCCAATTCCCTCTCTGGGATTTGTTATTTGGGGTCTCCTGCCACCTACGTGCCAAAGTCAAGAACAAAAGTTATAAACAATTTGTGCATTTACAACAGGAATTGGGGATTACTGACAAAAAAAGTCAACTATCAAATTAGGGGAAGGAGAGATTGATTTTTCTCTCACATTCATCACTAAAACACAACTATTTCATCTTCCTCCATTTCCCTCTCTTTTCCCCCAAGAGGGAAGGATGAAAAGAAAGGGAAGGAAGAATGTCTTTCACAAGAGCCTGGCCAGACACACCACCAGGCGGGGGGGAATTGTGATTGATTGATGGGGAAAACTACCAAGGACCAGCATAGTTTTGGAGATGGTGTTTTCAGGACAACGCTATTAAACGTCATGAGTCTACATCAGGTAATGATGATTCTTGTCAATAACTTGTTTCAGTAAGAAATTCCAGAAATACTATAGGATGCTGCTTCAGTAAAACAAAACAAAACAAAACAAAACCCAGTTTGGATTTTTCTGCTCTGTATCTAAGCTTATGAAAAAGCATGATGTAAATTGATTTCTCATCGGACTCTGCAGGTGATGATGATTCCAGCCCGTGCTTTACCTGCTGCCCAGACTGCTATTACTAAGACCTCCATGTGTCATGGAATCTAACTCCACATCATATTAGCATCTCTCATGAGTTACAGTTAATAGTGAAAGTTCCAAAGCAAAGTCACCTGCTAACTACAGGTGCACATGAATTCCAGGCTCTGGAAGCACTGTTCTTGGATACTGGACAACCACACAACACCCTGGCATTTTTCAGAAAGAGAAGAGAGGTGGGTGGAGGTGTGACCTCTTGGTAGACATGGCATCCAGGGCCTGGGTGAGTGATGGCCACAAGGTTCCTTCTCTCATTTCCTCATTCATTCATTTATTCCACAACATGTACTTAGGGCCTCCTATGAGCTAGGCATGGTATTGGATACTGGGGATAGAAACATGGACAATCTTCCTGAAGAAGGCAGAGACAAAAATAAGACATGCATGCATTGTGGTTGGGGCTGAACGAGGGTGAGCAGAGCCGGGGGTTGTGCCCCACTGGAGATGAAGCTGGTCCAGTTTGAGAGTGGTCAGGGAGGGTTTCCTGGATGAGGAGACATTTAAGCCAACACTTGAAAGACAGGTGGCAATTATCTAAAGTGATCAAATGATGGGAAGCCTACTCTAGGCATCCATATCTGATGTGCCAAGGTCAAGAAACAGGACAGAATGAGGTTTGACCATGGGCCTGCAATGAAGGAGACCCGGGTTCTACCCCTGGATCATGAAGATTCCCTGGAGAAGAGAATGGCTACCCACTGTAATATTCTTGCCTGGAGAATCCCATGGACAGAGGAGCCTGGCGGGCTACCGTCCAGTTCAGTTCAGTCACTCAGTCATGTCTGACTTTGAGACCCCATAGACTGCAGCACTCCAGGCCTCCCTCTCCATCACCAACTCCTGGAGTTTATTCAAACTCATGTCCATTGAGTTGGTGATCTAGTATTCTTTCCTGGAAAATCCCATGGACAGAGGCTCCTGGCCTACTACAGTCCATGGGGTCATAGAGTCAGACATGAGTGACTAACATTTTCACATTTTTCACTAGGAAGTTTGGGATTTTTTTTTTTTTTTTTGTGAAAATTTTCTTCTAATTATATTTGTTATCAGTAACATGTCATACACCTTAACGTGACATCATTTGTAAACAAATGAAGCAATTTTTAAAAAAATACACATTTTCCTTATGTATGTATATATATTTATAATTTTTATTGGAGTATAGTTGATTTACAACATTGTGTTAGTTTCAGGCTTACAGCAAAGTGAATCTGTTATACATATACATTTATTGACTCTTTTTTAGATTCTTTTCCCACATAGGCCATTACAGAGTACTGAGTAGAGTTCCCTGTGCTATGCAGTGGGTTCTTACTGTTAATATATTTTGGACATTACTCTGTATCTGTATTTTAAAGATTCTTCATTCTCTTTTACTTCAACTTAGAGTTCTATTGTATCCATATACTCAATAAATATGTATTGAAAACATGTGTGAAGTACCTTTCTGAACACTGACATATCAATGAACAAAACAAACACAAATCTTTTCCTTCATAGAGTTTACCTTCTAACAAGATTGATCTATAGTTTATTTAGCCAGTTTCCTATGAATGGATATTTTTATTTTGCAATTTTTACAATGTTGTATTGGTTTGTGCCATACAACAGTGTTGATCAGCTGCAATAAAAAATACATCTCCTCCCTCCAGAACCTCCCTTCTCTCCCCTATCCCAACTCTCCAGTTCACAAATTATGTAATTTATACATATATATACACATACTTGGGTTTCCCTTGTGGCTCAGCTTGTAAAGAATCTGCCTGCAATGTGGGAGACCTGGGTTTGATCCCTGGGTTGGGAAGATCCCCTGGAGAAGGGAAAGGTTACCCACTCCATATTCTGGCCTGGAGAATTCTATGGACTGTATAGTCCATGGGGTCGAAAAGAATTGGACACAACTGAGTGACTTTCACTTTCACTTCATCAGTTCAGTTGTTTAGTTGTATCTGACTCTTTACAACCCCATGGACTGCAGCATGCCAGGCCTCCCTGTCCATCAAAAACTCCCGAGTTTACTCAAACTCACATCCATTGAGTTGGTGATGCCATCCAGCCATCTCATCCTCTGTCATCCCCTTCTCCTCCTGCCTTCAATGTTTCCCAGCATCAGAGTCTTTTCCAATGAGTCAGTTCTTCACATCAGGTGGCCAAAGCATTGGAGTTTCAGCTTCAGCATCAGGCCTTCCAATGAATACCCAGGACTGATCTCCTTTAGGATGGACTGGTTGGATCTCCTTGCAGTCCAAGGGACTCTCAAGAGTCTTCTCCAACACCACAGTTCAAAAGCATCAATTCTTTGGTGCTCAGCTTTCTTTACGGTCCAACTCTCACATCCATACATAACTACTGGAAAAAACATAGCTTTGACTAGACGGACCTTTGTTGGCAAAGTAATGCCTCTGCTTTTTAATATACTCTCTAGGTTGGTCATAGCTTTTCTTCCAAGGAGTAAGCGTCTTTTAATTTCATGGCTACAGTGATTTTGGAAATGCAGTACTGCATTTCCAACTCTTTTGTTGACTATGAGGACTACTCCATTTCTTCTTTCACTTCATACATATATAGGATTTTAACTTGAGGTAAAAGAGAGTCACTAAGGATTTTAAATAGAGAATGGCATGATCAAGTATGAAAGCTAAGAAGAAGTAATATGTTGTTTTTCCTGGATTTTTCTAATGTGTCTGACAGTTCTGGACATGAAGAGTTAGTTAAATAAAGGAGAGAGTGGTTTACAGCCTTGAAATGGGTGCCTCCACCCCCAAAATGGGACAACCATGGCTATGGACTGCTCAGCAAAAATAGACAAGGTCGTTGGAAGGTCACTTCCAAATACACAGCTCATTGCTGAAGGGTCAGAAAAATAATAGGTGCAATAACAAATACCTTAAAGGAAACAATGCTAAGCTGCTAAGTCACTTCAGTCATGTCCAACTCTGTGCAACCCCATAGACGGCAGCCCACCAGGCTCCCCCATCCCTGGGATTCTCCAGGCAAGAACACTGGAGTGGGTTGCCATTTCCTTCTCCAATACATGAAAGTGAAAAGTGAAAGTGAAGTTGGTCAGTCGTGTCCGACTCTTCGCAATCCCATGGACTGCAGCCCACCAGGCTCCTCTGTCCATGGGATTTTCCAGGCAAGAGTACTGGAGTGGGGTGCCATTGCCTTCTCCAAAGGAAATGATAGTACACATAAAAAAAAAAATAACAACTCTGAATCGGAATATGGGAAAGCCATATTTACACCCCAAATCTGTCCTAAACCAAAATATTTCTTTAAACAGAAATAGAGACACAAACATAGAGAAAAAATTTATGGATACCAAGAAGGAAAGGGGGGCCTGGGAGGAACTTGGACTTTAGGATTGACACATACACACTACTAATGCTATGTATAAAATAGATAACTAAACTGTATAGCAGGGAACTCTCCTTAATGCACTATGGTGACCTGAAGGGGAAGTTCCTAAAGGGAGGTGATATATGTAATATATAGAGCTGATTCACTTTGCTGTACAGTAAAACTAACAACATTGTAAAGTAACTATACTCCAATAAAAATTAATTTAAAAAGAAAAAATAATCTCTCTTTGCCCTGCTTTCCTTATCTGTAATATATGGGGGGTTGGCTAAGAGATAAAAATTCCAAGAAGATTAAAGGGCAATTTTTAAAATATGTGCAATGCTTACTTTGTTTTTTTCTCCTACTCTTTGAAAATTGAAAGTCATTTTCATTAGTCTAGAAATGCAAAGATGAATTATATATAAGTTATTTTGACCTTAAAATAAGATTGGTATCTTAAGATATGAAGCTTTAGGAAAAAAAATCCAAACCTCTGGAGAAAACTTTCCTCATAACTACCAGAAAATGCATTTTAAAAAGTATTGAAGAGGAAAAAAACACATAAATCCATCTTCTCCTTAATTAAACAAGATAATCATTAGTCATTTTTAAGTTCCAGCATTCTACTCTTTTTTATGGAGTAGTTATAGTATTCTCATCTTTTCAAAGTGTTTTATAATTTAATCATTATCTTTGGCAAAGTTTTATTTTGAGGTTTGAATGGAAAGATCTACAACCAACACTGTCCAAATAAACCAATATCAATAATATAACATCTTCCCACCTTAATATAGAATCCTCCCCCCGTACCAATCCTGCTGCTGCTGCTGCTAAGTCGCTTCAGTCGTGTCCAACTCTGTGCGACCCCATAGTTGGCAGCCCACAAGGCTCCCCTGTCCCTGGGATTCTACAGGCAAGAACACTGGAGTGGGTTGCCATTTCCTTCTCCAATACCAATCCTAGACAACATATTAAAAAGCAGAGACATTACTTTGCCGACAAAGGTCTGTCTAGTCAAAGCTATAGTTTTTCAAGTAGTCATGTATGGATGTGAGAGTTGGACTATAAAGAAAGCTGAGCACTGAAGAACTGATGCTTTTGAACTGTGGTGTTGGAGAAGACTCTTGAGAGTCCCTTGGACTGCAAGGAGATCCAACCAGTACATCCTAAAGGAGGTCAGTCCTGAGTATTCATTGGAAGGCCTGATGCTGAAGCTGAAACTCCAATACTTTGGCCACCTGATGTGAAGAACTGACTCATGGAATGACTGTGATGCTGGGAAAGATTGAAGGCAGGAGTGGGGGATGATAGAGGATGAGATGGCTGGATGGCATCACTGACTCAATGGACATGAGTTTGAGTAAACTCTGGGAGTTGGGGATGGACAGGGAGGCCTGGTGTGCTGCAGTCCCTGGGGTCACAAACAGTGGGACATGACTGAGTGACTGAACTGAACATTACCAATACAATACCCAATCAATTTTCTTAAATGGTATTTTCTTTCAAAATTGAATAGCAATTCAGAATACTTCCTTGGGAGGTTAGACATAGCTTATATGTGTTATGTATGGGTGGAGAAAATTCAGACAAAGTTCTTCACAGTCGAGTGCCAGCTCAAGGAGTGTAGTTAGGTCCTTGTGAGACCCACAGCAAGGGTCTTGAGAACAGAACACGTTCAGATACTTTGGGGGGACCATTTGAGAGACTGTGTTTGGGGAAGAAGATAGTATTTCTTGACCCAGGTAGGAAGATTCTCTCAAAAATGAATATTACTAGAGAGATGTAATGGGCTTCACTGATGGCTCAGACAGTAAAAAATCCACCTGAAATGTGGGAGACCTGGGTTCGATCCTTGGGTTGGGAAGATCCCTGGACGGAAGGCCTGGCAACCCACTCCAGTATTCTTGCCTGGAGAATCCCCATGGACAGAGGAGCTTCGTGGGCTACAGTCCATGGGGTCACAAAGAGTCAGACACGACTGAGCAACTAAGCACATAGAGATATGATAGGCAGAAAAATAGCCCGCAAGATGTCCACAGTCTACCAGTACACTTTAGTGGATGTCAAGGGAGAATGACGTTTGTTTGATTCAGGTGACTTTAAAATAGGGAGATGATGCTAAGTAATCTGGGCAGGTCTGATTCCATCAGTTGAAAGGACTTAAGAGCAAAGCTGAGACTCCCCGGAAGAGGAAGAAATCCTGCCTGTGGACCACAGCTTCAGCAATGCCCCCATGCCTGAACTCTGCAGCCCACCTGGACAGTCGGCCCTGGGTTTCAGCCCTGCCCAGCTCCGCCCACCCATCCCCCCACCCACATCCACTCAAGTCAATTCCTTGCAATAAATCTCTTAACACACACCTCCTAAATTTCCTGCTTCTCTGGTTGAACTCCGAGAGATACCAAGACTTAGTTATTTGGTGACAATTCATTGACCGTTTGGCAGAACAGTAACCCTGTTTTATGAACCAAATTAATAAAAACTCAATTTTGGACCCTGTGTAACGAATGACCTTAATATTGTTCGAGGCGCATAAGCTGCCTGGTTTCTCTGCCTCGTAATTGCTGAGATCTCCAGTCCATTATAGTTCTCCTGCTATGAAGCACACGCAACACACCTAATAAACAGTCATAAATAAATAATGACTTATGTCAAAAAAAAAATGTTTGTGCATATTTTTTAAAAAATTAACTGTAAAAAAAAAAAAAAGAACAGCATAAATCTGAAATAAAATCTTCTGCCACCAGTGTCAGGATTTGGCCCTTAGAGGGGAAAAAAACGTTTGTGTCCAAACCTGCATGCTGGTACCCGAGAGCCTGTGAGTGAACGCAGGCAAGTTCAAGGGTAGAAGTGTGCACGGTAGACAGAAACTATGGCCCCTCCTGAATGGTGAGCCCCTACTTCCTTCTCATCTTTGCGCTAGAGGAGGGGTTGGTGGGGGAGGAAGCCTTCTCTCACGGGTGAAGTGTGGGTTATCACGCTGAGAATCTTTGTGAACCGTGGCAGGTCTGTAGATCACAGCAGAAGTTTGATTGAGGAAAGAGACTGCTTTCTGGAGGTAAACCTTAAAATCCAGACGGCCGGCTGCTATGAAATTTGAGGTAAATTAACTTGCTGATTAGGGTTTAGCTGCTATTAGTCACATTGCCATCCTTGCCGTAATGAGGAGAGAAAGCCACCTTTGGTGGGGAAATCACTTTGCAGTTATTCTCCTATTTCACCTCTAGCCGAAGCCCAAGTTTTTACTGGTGGTCTCCTGTGAGAGGTACACTGATTGGAAAATTCATTACTTGACGAATGATAATGGACTTGCTTCAAGGATGTGTAACAGGTAGTCTTTGAAATGAGCAACAGTCTGAGGCTGAATCAAATCTCAGGCTTGGGCAAAGTTATTGTTGCTGAAGAATATTATTGAGAGCCCCTTGGGGTGCAAGGAGATCAAACCAGTCAGTCCTAAAGGAAATCAGCCCTGAATATTCACTGGAAGGACTGATGCTGAAGCTGAAACTCCAATATTTTGGCCACCTGATGCAAAGAGCTGACATTGGTAAAAGCTCTGATGCTGGGAAAGACTGAGGGCAGGAGGAGAAGAGGATGACAGAGGATGAGGTGGTTGGATGGCATCACCAGCTTGATGGACAGGAGTTTGAGCAAGCTCCAGGAGATGGTGATGGACAGAGAGGCCTGGCATGCTGCAGTTCATGGGGTTGCAAAGAGTTGGATGCAACTTAGCAACTGAACGACAACAACAACTGTTGCTGGGGAGTTGGCAGAACACGAGAAACCAACTGAATGGGGAAAATATATTTTGTGCCAATGGGTTCATTTTCAGTAGTTTCTCCTCGAGTTGAGACGTTGCTATAATATAATAATGAGGAATTTGGGGGGAAACCCCTCACTCTTCAAACACTCTCTTTTGCATTACTTGCCTTATGTAATATTTTTGCCTCTGTTTTTAAGTACTATAAAAACAGTTCATGTGTATGGATTGTTGCTCATGAAAATCTTTAAAGAGAAATTTATTTTTATGAATCAAAATAAATATATATCATTTAATTTCAACTGTGTAAACTGCCTCATATAAGGATAAGGAGAGATTTCAGTGAAAAAATATAGGTACAATTTTGAGCTGAGTGTTTCCTTTAAAAATTATAGAAAATTTTCCATAAATAAAGAGGAAGCCCCAAGTCCCAAGAAGATGGCTGAAGATCTATTGAGAGATGAGGGTTACAGGACCCCCAACAAGGACAGATAGTCTGAAAGCTAGGCTGCCTGTCCAGGCAACTGGGTGGACTGCCTTATTCTTCAGTATGACATAAGAGTGTGGCAGTCACTCATTCGTGTCTGACTCTCTGCGATCCCACAAGCTGTACCCTGCCAGGCTCCTCTGTCCGTGAGATTCTCCAGGCAAGAATACTGGAGCGGGTTGCCATTTCCTTCTCCAGGGGCGTCTTCCCGACTCAGGGACTGACCCAGATCTCCTGTCTTGGCAGGTGGATTCTTTACCTCTGAGCTACCTATCACATATAAAAAATACCGTCACAGCAACATTCAGACTGATTTTGACCAGACAAATGAGCACCATAACCTAGCCAATTTAACACATAAAATTAACCAGCACAGGAGCAAAATGTCTCCAGGGGAAATATTAAATTAGAGTTTGAAAATTCACTTGTGGAGGTGTGTTAAATTCAAGCTCAAGTGCTTGTAGGATGGAGGAAACTATTTTGGTTTTGGTGGGTGGATAACACGTTCTAGTACTGTTTCAGTCACTCCATGGCTGTGTGACTCTGGGCGGACAATTGACCTCTCTGAATCTCATCTCTGTTATCTATAAAATGAGTAGACTGGACTCTGTGTATTGGTTTATTCATTTTCTTTCATCCAATCAACAAAAAACGAATCTCTAAGATAGACTGGGTCTGTGTTCAATATTAGTTTCCTAGAGATCCACATTTTAGAGGCAGCTTAGCGAATTTTTAATCCAGTTCAAGATTGTGACAAGCGGCAACAGCAGCTTCACAGCTCATCTGTCTGCACTTTCTTTCATTTTTCCTTCCAGTGTGAGGCAACTTACAACCCGAGACCTTTCTGCCTGAAGAGCTGGAGGCTAGGATTTAAAATATTGATTTTTTTGCTAACTATAGTTCTTGCTTGAATGTGATAGGTTCTTTGGTTAATGTCTAATTAATGACAAGGCACAGCCATATGGTTTAATGAAAAATATCATTAAAATAATAAAAACGCAAGTGACTTCCTGGCCTTCGGATATTACTCTCAGAAAAGAAATAGTTTTTATAGCAATTTAGAGCCACAAAAAGGGACTAAATAGGCAGTTTAAAATATACTGCATTCACCAACGTACTATGTTTTATTTAAGTCTATTAAATACAACAATGAACTAAATCTCTGAAATATTACAGAATCAAACTTGTTAAAATGAATGTGGTGATCCTCTTCCATGAGTTGGCTGAAGAAGGCGCCAGAGAGAAGGGGAGCATCAGTTGGGAAGGAGACATGGCAAGCAACCCCATTTCAAGAAAGGAGGAGGAGAAGGGCGGGACCCCGATTCCCCAGCGCTCTCCGGCCCAGTATCCTTAGCGCCAATGAAACGAGTGCCAACTAATGGACAATTCTTACAACTGTGGCTGCTCTCCTGGAATCCCCAGCCACTGAATAACCTAGAAAGTCCTAGTCTGTGTTGAAGCCTGAGTGAAAAACCACCGCCTGGAGCCCCAGCTACAGCCAGTCTGATTTGGAACCTGCACCTGGACTCCTGAGAATTCGGCACTGAGGTGGTCATTGCCCTGGCCTCTTAAAAGACACATCTCTGTGTTTTTTCATAATTGAGTTTCTAGAGCCCGCCTATGTGGTTCCAGTGGCGGGGTTTACAGAGTTACATAGTAAGAACCCATTAAATAGTACCTCTAAGGTTTGAACTGATCTCACAAGTCACACCCATTCTCCCATATACTGATACATCCCTAAATTTATCTTAGCATCCCTACACAGTTATCTTTAATAGGAAATGCCAAATGCCTTTCCAGTCATTGTGCCAACTTACATTCCCACCACTTGCACCAGAAGTGTATGAGAATTCCAAATCTTACACATATATTTATGACATCTTCCATCTTTTTCTTTAAAAAAGTTTTTTCTAGTGTGTATGTACCTTTTCTAAAATCTTTATTGATCTCTTTACAATATTGCTTCTGTTTTATGTTTTGTTTTTTTGGCCAGAAAGCAGGGATCTTAGCTCTCTGGCCAGGGATCAAACCTGCACCCTCTCTCTGCATTGAAAGATGACGTCCTAACCACTGGATCCCCAGGAAAGTCCCCATTTTTTCTTTTATACTGTTTCAGTAGGTTTATTTTGGCACCCTGGGGTGTTTGATTTATGTGTCTGAAGCCAACGATTATGAGCATTCTTGAATATTTTTATTGATCATTTGAATATTCTCTTGTATGAGGTGACTGCTCACGTCTCTTACCCATTTTAAGATTTTACTTTTTGACTTTTAAAATCTATCTCTCTCAATCCCCCTCTTGCTCTCTATGGTTTGGGACACATTCTTTATATATCCCTTTGCTGAGTGTATGTATTACAAAATCTTTACCCACTTCATAGATTCCATTTTCTCTTCACTGTAACATTTTTTAATAAACAATATTCTTAGTTTTAATGTTTTCCACTGTATCAATATTTTTAATGTGCTTTGTGTTTATTTTGTATTATAAAAGTAAAAACTATTACTGTATAAAATGTGCAAAATTTAGAAAAAGTATTAATACAAAAAGGAGAATAAAAGTCAATAGCAATCTCACAACCAGGAGCATTGTTACTATTGTCATTTTATATCATTTTAGTTTTAGTTTTGGATGTGTGTGAATATTTCACACAATGTGGACATTGGTATGCATACACTTGTCTTATGCTTTTTTTTTTACCCATTTGCTCATGTTGCTTAAAATTCTTCAAAAGTCTTTTTTTCAGGATTATATGTCCTCTAAAAATCACATAAGTCATACAAAGAGTCCTTATAAATACTGTGTATATCAAGTATAAGTCTTATTGTAGTGAGATGAATGCTTATATACAAGTGTTTTAAACATCATAATAAATATTTATAGCAAAATTACTAAGTCTGAAGTCTAAATATTTTTCAGTTCCTTGATATCTATTTTAAAAGGTTTTATCAATTTGCTATTCCATCATTATTATGAGAGTACTCACTATACTCTTGGCCATACTGGTGGGATAAACCTGTGACAATTTGATGCTCAAAATGGTAACTTGTTTTAATTTACATTTTAAAAAATTTTAAACAGTTTGGATATTTTTCGTATGTTTATTGGTGATTTGTACTTCTTATTTTATGGATTACATCCATACATTTTTTTTCATTAACCTTTCAGAGCTACAATTTGTTTTTTTAGGGCTGCAATTGATGTATAATAATGATGTACATTTCCTTGTGTATAAAGGAAATAAACACATAGAAAAATTCCTGGAAAAATAAGAAGCTGCTGAGATTACAGTGGTGGCTAAAGAGATTTTTAACCTCATGGGAAATATTTTAATTACTTATGTCTTTAACAAATTAAAAATTGATTTTTAAATGAATATTCTAGTTCCTTGTCTGACCTCAGCTGCTAACTTTGCTTTCATAACATTTGAGTGACTCCATTTTTTTTTTTTTTTAATCTTATGACTGCACTGTGCAGCATGTGAGATCTTAATTCCCCAACCAGGGATCAAAACCCAAGCACCCTGCTTGGAAGCACAGAGTCTTAACCCATGGACCTCCAGGGAAGTTCCCTCTTTGTTCTTTAAAATCAACAACTTCCAGGTTCAGCAACCTCCCCTACATATAAGTGAAGTGCTGTAGCTTAGGGAGGTCTGCTCTGATGAAACGTGTGGGTCATCCATAAGATGGGCAGTGTGTACCTATGAAGTAGAATTGACAGAGATTTTGCAGCTGATCATCAGTTATGCCCATCACAGGGGTAGGGAAGGCAAGGGGCAGATGGACGGCAAGCATTCCAACCAGTGATCACCCCTGCTTTAGATACTTAGATTGTATCCTTGTGCTATAATATTTTAGATGAGTCCAAAAGGCAGGGAGAGTAGAGTGAGACACAGCAAATTAATTAGTATACAGGCCAATTTTAAAATAAGACACTCAGGACTTCCCTGGCAGTCTAGGGGTTAAGACTTCACCTTCTAACTTAACAGTTGCCGGTTCGATCCCTGGTTGAAGAATTAAGGTCCCACATGCCTGTGGCCGATAAACAAAACATTTTAAAAAAGAAGCAGCAGCAGCAAATATGGTTCCGGGAACTCAAACTGGGGCTCTGTGACAACCTAGAGGGGTTGGGATGGGGTGGGAGTTGGGAGGAAGGTTCAAGAGGGAGGGGACATATGTATACCTATGGCTGATTCATGTTGATTTATGGCAGAAACCAACACAATAACGTAAAGCAGTTATCCTCCAGTTTAAAATAAATAAAGTTTTAAAAAGAAGCAATATAACAGATTCAATAGAGACTCCCAAATGGCCCACATCAGAAAAACATCTTTAAAAAATATAAATAAGATAAGAAACCTATTTAATGTTATCAAAAACGAAATAGGAAATAAATACATGCTTGAGTCCGTAGTCGTTTAATGAGATTCATATTTAATTGTCACTTGATTTAAACAAGCAGTTGTCTACTTTGTCTAAGTTGTTTTGCGATCTCTCCCGGGAAGTCGGTCTCTCCCTGAAACCCGGAATGACATTATGTTATTATATGATGACAGTTGCTAAATTGTTTCTGTCAGTTAATGTGCCATTAGCTGCACTTCTTCACGAGGGTGTACTTTCTAAGATGGAGAGGGCGTATTTTACATGGGGATAGTCTTTTAAATCACTGCAAGGCTGACGCCTCCACCCAACCATGTAGGTGAGAAGGACACAATGGAGGCCCCCCGTCCTAAGCACTGGTGATTTGGATTCGCTTTTGAACTTCTTCATACATCCTGAGAGGCTGCCAGGGGACAGTGACCTTGAAGAACCAGGTAAGATGCTAGCAGTGGTCTTAAAGTTCTAAGGGGTAGAGAGGGTAGGGTGAGATACAGCAAATTTAGCAGCCAGGCAAATTTTCTTCTCCAGGCTTGAACTGGAGCAAATGCTCTATGGTCAGTTTGAAATGATTGTTATTAAGATCACCACAGCGTTTCCCTTGTAGCTCAGTCAGTAAAGAATCTGCCTGCAATGCAGGAGACCTGGGTTTGATTCCTGGCTGGAGGAGATCCCCTGGAGAAGGAAATGGCTAATAACTAAACCACCACCAAGATCACCGCTGGCTCTTTGCTATCTCAATCGTTTGGGTTCATTCCCACTTGTTAGACTACTAATGCACCAGACTTTGGCTCAAACTGATTTCATCCTCCTCCTCATCAAAATAATAGTTGCGATTTTATTGAGCACTTAGAGGTGGTGGTTTAGTCACTATGTCGTGTCTGACTCTTGCAACCCCATGGACTGTAGCCCGCCAGGCTCCTGTGTCCATGGATATTCTCCAAGTAAGAATACTGGAGCAGGTTGCCATTTCTTCTCCAGGGGATCTCCCTGACCCAGGAATTGAACCCAGGTCTCCTGCATCACAGGCAAATTCTTTACCACCTGAGCTACACAGGAAGCCCTGAGCACTTAGCAAGAGATCAGAAATAGTAGGTACAGGATTTCCCTGGTGGTCCAGTGGCTAAGGCTCCACACTCCAATGCAAAGGACTGGGGTCCAATCCTTAGTCAGGAATTGACTCCACATGCCACACGTAAAAAGATTCTATGTGTCTCAGTGAAGATCCTGAGTGTCGCAACTAAGACCTGACACAGCCTGGATGCTGAGTTCAGTTCAGTTCAGTTCAGTCGCTCAGTCGTGTCCAACTCTTTGCGACCCCATGAATCGCAGCACGCCAGGCCTCCCTGTCCATCACCAACTCCTGAAGTTCACTCAGACTCGCATCCATCGAGTCAGTGATGCCATCCAGCCATCTCATCCTCAGTTGTCCCCTTCTCCTCCTGCCCCCAGTCCCTCCCAGCATCAAAGTCTTTTCCAATGAGTCAACTCTTTGCATGAGGTGGCCAAAGTACTGGAGTTTCAGCTTCAATATCAGTCCCTCCAATGAACACCCAGGACTGATCTCCTTAAGGATGGACTGGTTGGATCTCCTTGCAATCCAAGGGACTCTCGAGAGTCTTCTCCAACACCACAGTTCAAAAGCATCAATTCTTCGGCGCTCAGCCTTCTTCACAGTCTAACTCTCACATCCATACATGACCACAGGAAAAACCATAGCCTTGACTAGACAGACCTTAGTCGGCAAAGTAATGTCTCTGCTTTTGAATATACTATCTAGGTTGGTCATAACTTTTCTTCCAAGGAGTAAGCATCTTTTAATTTCATGGCTGCAATCACCATCTGCAGTGATTTTGGAGCCCCCCAAAAATAAATTCTGACACTGTTTCCACTGTTTCTCCATCTATTTCCCATGGAGTGATGGGACCAGATGATCTTCGTTTTCTGAATGTTGAGCTTTAAGCCAACTTTTTCACTCTCCTCTTTCACTTTCATTAAGAGGCTTTTTAGTTCCTCTTCACTTTCTGCCATAAGGGTGGTGTCATCCGCATATCTGAGGTGATTGATATTTCTCCTGGCAATCTTGATTCCAGCTTGTGTTTCTTCCAGTCCAGCGTTTTTCATGATGTACTCTGCATATAAGTTAAATAAGCAGGGTGACAATATACAGCCTTGACGTACTCCTTTTCCTATTTGGAACCAGTCTGTTTTTCCATGACCAGTTCCAACTGTTGCTTCCTGACCTGCATACAGGTTTCTCAAGAGGCAGGTCAGGTGGTTGGTATTCCCATCTCTTTCAGAATTTTCCACAGTTTACTGTGATCCACACAGTGAAAGGCTTTGGCATAGTCAATAAAGCAGAAATAGATGTTTTTCTGGAACTCTCTTGCTTTTTCCATGATCCAGCGGATGTTGGCAATTTGATCTCTGGTTCCTCTGCCTTTTCTAAAGCCAGCTTGAACATCAGGGAGTTCACGGTTCACGTATTGCTGAAGCCTGGCTTGGAGGATTTTGAGCATTACTTTACTAGCATGTGAGATGAGTGCAATTGTGCGGTAATTGGAGCATTCTTTTGCATTGCCTTTCTTTGGTGGCATGGCTTGGTTTCATTGAGTTAGACAAGGCTGTGGTCCTAGTGTGATTAGATTGACTAGTTTTCTGTGAGTATGGTTTCAGTGTGTCTGCCCTCTGATGCTCTCTTGCAACATCTACCATCTTACTTGGGTTTCTCTTACCTTGGGCGTGGGGTATCTCTTCACGGCTGCTCCAGCAAAGCACAGCCGCTGCTCCTTACCTTGGACGAGGGGTATCTCCTCCCGCTGCCCTTCCTGACCTTCAGCGTGGAATGGCTCCTCTAGGCCCTCCTGCACCCGCACAGCCACCACTTCTTGGACGTGGGGTTGCTCCTCCCGGTCGCCACCCCTGGCCTCGGGCACTGCCCCTGGCCTCGGACGCGGGGTGGCTCCTCCCGGCCGTCGCCCCTGACCTCGGATGTGGGGTAGCTCCTCTCGGCCATTCCTGTGCCGTCGCAGCCTGGCACTCTAGGCCGCTGACCCTGATCTTGGACGTGGGGTAGCTGTCGGCCTTGCTTAGTGCGCCGGCCACCACCGCCAATGCTGAATCTGGCGTTAAAAAAAAAAATGGTAAAATGATTTTTATTCTGATATTTCAGGGTTGTGTTAGGATACCTTTGCTAAGATACTTTAAAGAGGATAGGACTGAGCTCATGGTGTGAGTTGACTTGCTGAATGTCATGTGGCTGCAAGTGTTGAGGCTGAGATCTGAGCTCAGTTCTGCTAGAATGCAGAGGCCACGTGCTTGATTGAGATGCTACGCTCTCCACTCTTGCCCTGTTACCCACTCTTCCTGACTCTATCCATGTATAGGACCATGTTCATGCTCTGCTATGGCAGGCAGTGGACGTCCCTGGTGGCTCAGATGGTAAAAAATCTGCCTGCAATGCAGGAAACCCGGGTTCAATCCCTAGGTTGGGAACCTGGGTTCCCTGGAGAAGGGACTGGCAACCCACTCTACTATTCTTTTTTTTTTTTGTAAATTAATTAATTTGTTTTAATTGGAGGCTAATTACTTTACAATATTGTAGTGTTTTTTTGCCATACATTGACACGAATCAGCCATGGGTGTACATGTGTCCCCCATCCTGAAGCCTCCTCCCATCTCCCCCACTATTCTTGCCTAAAGAGTTCCATGGACAGAGGACCCTGGTGGGCTACAGTCCATGGAGTCTCAAAGAGTCAGACATGACTGAGAGACTAACACTTTCACTTCATGGTAGGCAGAATAGTGGATGCCCCAAAATGTCCATATCCAACCCCCCAAAATCTGTGAATATAACAAGTTACCTGGCAAAAGGGAATTAAGGTTGCAGATGAAAATAAGGTTACTGATCAACTGACCCTAAAATATTGAGATTATCCTGGATTAACAGGGTGAGCCTGCTGTAATCACAAGTGAAAGGAAGAAAGAAGAGGTGATGAAGAAGTAGCTCAGAATGACTCAGTGTGAGAAGAGAAGTGGTTTCAGGTCCATCAGGAAACCTATACCTGCTCTGGCTACACTGAAGGGGTACACATGCCCTCTAGAGGTAGGAGATGGAGGAGAAGGAATATGTATAAAAAGCCAAAGGAATGCTAGGCGTTCCCTGGTG
Organism: Cephalophus harveyi; assembly: GCA_006410635.1. Classification (NCBI taxonomy): domain Eukaryota; kingdom Metazoa; phylum Chordata; class Mammalia; order Artiodactyla; family Bovidae; genus Cephalophus; species Cephalophus harveyi. Next base: position 535,479 of record SJYT01003478.1, on the reverse strand, counting down.
GCTCAGACGGTAAAGAATCTTCCTGCAGTGCAGGAGACTTGGATTTAATCCCTGGGTCAGGAAGATCCCCTGGAGGAGGGCATGGCAACCCACTCAAGTATTCTTGCCTAGAGAATCCCATGGATAGAGGATCCTGGCAGGCTACAGTCCATGGGGTCGCCAAGAGTCAGACTTGATGGAATGACTGAACAACAGCAACAACTAATTAAAGGGCTAACTAACGATTAAAAGGGAATGCGAATGGCTTTTGAGAGAGGTTTGAAATTGGTGACATAGAGAAATTGAGAAGAGAGAAGTTGAAGAACCCCCAGCATGGCTGGAGATGCTGTTTTCTGTCAATAGAGAATTCTGGGAGAGGCAGCAGATTCCTGGGGTGGGAGGGTCTGGTCTCCCCAGAGATGGTGAGCTATGAGCAGGCAGGGTCAGGCCAGAATCCCATCACTTTTAAGGAGAACTGGCTCGGGCACCAAGCCCACACTGTCCTTTGTCTTAATGGCTTCAAGGCGCAGAGTGTATTCAAGCATTTGGTGTATCTTTCACCATAGGACCTTGAGAGATTCTCTTAATAACTTTGTGTCTTAGTTCTTCCACCTTTGGTGGCATAATGATGTTCTTGGACAAAGATTTATGAGCTAAGACTTACAAAGGTCTCTGAAAACATCAGCTGAAGGCTCAGCATAAATTACTTTATTAAGTATTAATGAATGTTTCCAGTTTGCAGGTTAGCCTGAAGACAAAGAAAACAATGAAAGTGTTAGTCATTTCAGTCATGTCCGACTCTTTGAGATCCCATGGACACCACCAGGCTCCTCTGTCCATTGAATTCTCCAGGCAAGAATACTGAGTGGGTGGCCATTCCCTTCTCCAGGGGATCTTCCCAACCCAGGGATCAAACCCAGGTCTCCTACATTGCAGGCAGATTCTCTACTGTCTGAACCATCAGGAAAGCTCCCCCTGAACAGAAAGAGGTTTAAAACAAAAAATGTTCTTTTTGAAAAGCGATCTTCCTCATGTAGTTTTTTTTTTTTTTTGGACTGATTGGTGGGCAAGGAGATTGTGAGAGGAAGGGAGAAAAGAAATTTAAGAGGAAATGAACTTTGGTGGAAATGCCACATGAGTGAGTGTCTCTTTGGGTGTGGGTTGTAGACAGCCAGCGTTAATGTGATGCAAAGACATCATCTGGGCTTGTTCTAGGGAAACAGGGTTCAATTCATCACCATTAAAATGATGTATGGTTTCTGCAGGATCTTGTCTATATACTTCAAAGGGTTAAGGCAGGAGCTTAGGACGATAAGCTAGTCAAGCCCAGGTTTTCAGCACCTCTCAGGGGGGCTCCATCTGCTCTGCCAGGGCTGGGGTGCTGGGTAGTCACCAGAACACACTGCAACTGTTTCAGGAAACAGAAATACATAAGCACAGGCTGCTGGAAGTGGCAAGCAATGGGGCTTCTTTTGAAAATGATGTCAGAAGTGGATCAGTGAATCGTGAAAGAATGGTACACACAAGTGTTGAAAATGGAGAGCCTGTAAGCCAAGGACTGGGACATTTTCACCTCGAGCTGTTTGAACCTGCCTGCCATTGGGGCTTCATTTCTCTGTCATCAGTAACTCTAACAATGACTAGGTCTGGTCCCCAGGCTTTTCAGTCTTTTTCCTTTATCTAGTGATAGCTTTTTGTGTTTTACAAGTAAGAACGACCTTCCAATACTACCAACAAGCGTTTTGAAGGATTGTTGTCTAGTCACTATGTCGTGTCCGACTCTTTCGCGACCCCATGGACTATAGCCCGCCAGGCTCCTCTGTCCATGGGATTTCCGAACAAGAATACTGGAGTGGGTTGCCATTTCCTTCTCCAGGGAATCCTCCTCCCAACCTAAGGATTGAACTGGGGTCTCCTGCACAACAAGTGGATTCCTTACCACTGAGCCAGCAGGGATACACAATATCAAATGTATATCCACCTGGATTTAGGAGCCCTGTAGGAAAGTTCATTCTGTGAAATCACGCCAGGCCTAGTGAGTCCCCACTGAGATCAGTTCAAAGGGACTGTTCACGCTGTCCTGAGGATAAAAGGCTCAGCCCTCAGGGTAAAGGCAAAGTGGCAATTGAAGGCCACAGCAGGCTGTCAAGATTGCTCCAAATACAGGTCAGTCTATGTAGGGCACAGGACAGTGAGGTTTTTTTGCCTTGCCCACCATATAATTCTTTCCAAACAGCAGTGCTGATGTTAAAACAGGTGAGACAATGTAGATCAGAGTCTTTGTGATTTATTGCTGTACTAACAGCCAGAGTCAGTAGAAAATGTAATGTCAGCAACACCCAGAAGCCCTCTCCACAAGGTCTAACTGACCCACACAGTTCTCCCAGATCACACTAACCCAATTCTTCTTCTTTCTACAGACAACCTTTAATTTCCTTCTATCTAGTGAGCTTCCAGGATGGGACTCTGAATTTCAGGGGTACAGACAAAAATTTTTAGCACTTGTATTTATCTTTTAGCTGATTATTTTTTTAATTTTCTTTTATACAACCTTTGCAAAGCACTGAATTATATAGCATATCAGTACATACATATTGCTTATTAATAAACATCCATTAACTGGGATGTGTGAGCTAATTTCTTTTAACTGATAGTGAAGCATGATCAAAAGTTGAAAAACTGTGGCTTTCAGCAATCAACTCAACATGTAGTCATAGTTTCTAATTTCTCAAAGCAGCATAATTTGTTTTTCAAACTTTAAGCTTTTGATTTGTATTGGAGTATGTCCAATGGAGGATTAACAACGCTGTGGTTGTTTCAGGTGAACAGCAAAGGGACTCAGTCATGCGTATATGTGGATCCATTCTCTCCCAAAACTCCTCTCCCATCCAGGCTGGCATATAACATTGAATAGAGTTCCCTGTGTTATACAACAGGTCTTTGTTGATTATCCATTTTGAATATAGCAGTGTGTACAGCATCATTTATTTTTAATTGGAAAAAAAAGGTAATATGATCACTTTTTTTCTATCTAATGACTGAAAAAATATAATGAATAAAAGTTATGAATTTAGCAATGCTTTAAATTTACAATTTTTTTAAATCATAGTTCAGTTCAGTCGTTCAGTTGTGTCTGACTCTTTGTAACCCCATGAACCGCAGCACACCAGGCCTTGTCCATCACCAACTCCCAGAGTTTACCCAACTCGTGTCCATTGAGTTGGTGATGCCACCCAACCATCTCATCCTCTGTCGTCCCCTTCTCCTCCTGCCTTCAGCTTTCCCAGCATCAGGATCTTTTCAAATGATTCAGCTCTTCGCATCAGGTGGTCAAAATATTGGAGTTTCAGCTTCAACATCCGTCCTTCCAATGAACATCCAGGACTCATCTCCTTTAGGATGGACTGGTTGGATCTCCTTGCAGTCCAAGGGACTCTCAAGAGTCTTCTCCACACCACAGTTCAAAAGCATCAATTCTTTGGTGCTCAGCTTTCTTTATGGTCCAGCTCTCACATCCATACATGACCACTGGAAAAACCATAGCCTTGACTAGATGAACTTTTGTTGACAAAGTAATGTCTCTGCTTTTTAATATGCTGTCTAGGTTGGTCATAACTTTCCTTCCAAGGAGTAAGCGTCTTTTAATTTCATGGCTGCCGTCACCATCTGGAGTGATTTTGGAGCCCAGAAAAGTCAGCCATTGTTTCCGCTGTTTCCCCATCTATTTGGCATGAAGTGATGAGACCGGATGCCATGATCTTAGTATTCTGAATGTTGAGTTTTAAGCTAACTTTTTCACTCTCCTCTTTCACTTTCATCAAGAGGCTCTTTGGTTCTTCTTCACTTTCTGCCGTAACGGTGGTGTCATCTGCATATCTGACCATATATATTTGGAAAATAATTGTATCTGTGTGTAAAGTGTATATTTTGTATGTATCATATTTTTAGATCCTTTGCAATTGCCTTATGAACTCCCTAGTGGCCATGTAGCAATTGTTGAGAAGGACTACCTTAGGTTCTCAGCTTTAACTATACCTGGCAACTTATTTGTCTAAAAACAGGTAGAATAACTGTCTAAAATGAAGTGGTGAGAACTGATTAAGACTGAATCCCATTGGAGAGCAAATATACATTCAGAAATTTGTCTTTAGTAGACCAGTCATTAACTAAAAGATTTCTCTGTGACTTCTAAGTGTTACTCCTTCAGAAGGCGAACAGTGCATTATAACTGGCTGAAGCACAGGGCAATCATGTCTGTTGTGTCTTCTGGAACAGGAAAGTGCCTTTTAAGTTCCATTCACTGAAAATACATGCATTAACTTTGGGCTGCTTTTCTCTTACAAATAATAGCACTGATCTCTCTAAGTTAACCTTTAGATTGACGACCTGTGACATTTGTAATTAGAGTCATGTCCTTCCTCCTGATTAAGTGATGCTGAGGAAACCATGTCATTACCGGTGCTCCGCCTGGACAATGATTAAATAGAGTGAACTTGACAACCAGAGGTTTTCATTTCACTTCCTAAGTCAAGGTGAAGAATTCAGATGAATACACGAATGAATCGCCAGCTCTTTCTGGTTGTGAAGATTTGAAAGTGATCATGTGTGTGATTCACTGGGAGTAGGTAGAGAGGACAGTAATATTTCTATTTTAATTTTTGCATCCCTGTGGTTGGGTTTCTCAGGTTTTCCTGAAATTGATGGATGACACTTTTGTAACACTGTATAGACTAAGGAATATTCAAACCAGTCACTCCTAAAGGAGGCCAACCCTGAATATTTACTGCATGGACTGATGCCAAAGCTGAAGCTCCAGGACTTTGGTCACCTGATGCAAAAAGCCTGATGCAAAGACTCATTGGAAAAGACCCTGATGCTGGTAAGGAGAGGGAGGCAGGAGAGGATGAGATTATTAGATAGCATCACTGATTCTATGGACATGAATGTGGGCAAACTCTGGGAAATAGTGAAGGACAGGTGAGCCTGACATGACTGAGTCACTAAAGAACAAACAAATATACTAAGGATTGGGAGCATGCACTGTGGTCAGAGAAGGTCACTTAGTCTTCCTTGTCATCTCCTTCTTCAGAATTTAAGATACTGTCAAAGGGAAAATGTTTACGGTAAATGAGTCACCCTTTGCTGAAATCATTTTGGCAGGTGAACCAACAGTCCAAAACTACAACTGTTAACAGAAATGTATTCTTTTCAATTCTTTCATCTCCCCTGAGTGCCCATAAGTGTCCATCTGACTCCTAGGCTCTAGTGGTTTCTACCACACAGCATTCAAAGGTCCTATTTATTCTGCCTGGAGATTCGTCCCAGCCTTCCGTCTCCAGCTAAACCTACTCACACTGAAAGGATTAAATGGAACTTCCTTGGAGAAGCCTTTCAATCCCCATTTAAATTAGGCTGTCCTGTTTTAATACCTCATTGCACACTATATTTTTCCTTCATGTTTCAATTTGTTGTACTTTTCTTACATATTTCGGCAATTTATAATACTGCAGTTATTTTTTTATGATCGTTTCTCTCATGGAAGGTACACAAGGATAGTGTTTACATCTATTATATTCACATCTGTATTCCAGAATGTTTTGTGGCCCAGAAGAGGGAGCCGAAGATATATTGTTGACTGATAGATACTTTCCTACATAACCTTCATAACATATTTTAAAACACCAAAACTGAAACAGACAAAACCATCCTTAATAGCTTTATTATAAAGTTGCTAGTCACTTTTTTCTCAAAGACAAACTAAAAACTTCCCATTATTTCAAAGTATTTGGGTTATTGAAATAGCTTTCTCAAGACTGAAATAGTTTTGTACATGATGATCTGGTTTGCTAATGAGGTATCTATTTACTTGTAAGCTGACACTTTAAAAATGTCCACTAAAGGGTTAATAAGCATAGAGGCCAATTGGAGTTCACATCCTTGGTTCCAGAAAGAAAACACTTTAAAATTGGATACCTGAAGATTAGAGGTTAAGCCATAATAAAAACCAAGGCTGAGGTGGTTACAGTATATCAATAGCCTTTCCCCTAAGATTCTATTCTTAAAAAATTGGAGTCCAAAAGTTCTTTTTAATATTAAAAAAAAACCCAAAAGGATCAAATGTGTATCCTCAGTAAGACTGCACAGGATAACTGAAATGTCATATTCTTTCCATCTTGATTAGAATTAGTTAATCAAACATGATTACTCATGCTGATCAGTTACTATTTTTGGCTGAGAGCAGATGTTACATCAAATCAACAAAAAGTAGAAATTTATTTATTACCTTATAAGTGCAGTTTGTTTGCTAGACAGTATCTCTCAAATATGTAAGGACTAGTGAGAAAATAGTATGAAAGGAATCCCTGATGGTAAAGAATTTACGAATCTTATAATCAACAGTTGTGAGGAGAGGGATGGACGTCCAGCTGTGCCAAATAACACGGCAATTTTCTTGCTGGAGAGCAGCATAAATTAGGAAATAAATGATGAAAATCAGCACTTACAGTTGGCCTGTTAAAAAGTCTTAATTACTAACAGTTCCTAGGGAACCCTAGGGAGGTCCTAAGGGTATGACATATGTTCCATAGAAATACAAATTAAGAACTTCCAGGCAGCCTCGGAAATTAATTATTTTCCCTAATTCCCAGCAAATACTCTTGCTCTCTGTTTTACAGAAAAATTAGGTATCATTAAGGAGGAACTTCCTTAGCCTCCCTGCACCATGTCTGCAAGCTGACTTGCTTCTAGCTGGAGGGGAAGAGGTTCCCCTCCATTGTCTAAGGCTGATTCACTGTCAAATCTCTGGATTCCATTCCCCTGACCGTCTCAGAATTATCCTTCTTTTTTCTCTATCTTGAGCCTTCATTCTCTAGCTGTCTGGGATTCTGAGCTCACCAGCTTTTTCCATCAGCATTTAAACATAGTCAAACTGCTCAGATTTTTAAAAGATAAACATACAGAAAAATGCTTTGATCTCATAATATCTTCCAGATACTATTCTTTCTTTTCTCCAACTGAAAGATTTCTCTACACTTTTCATCTTTACCACGGCACTATTTACTCCTCCTCCACACATCTGCTATCTGGACTCAAATACCTGCCCTTCTATAGGACTGGGGCATCCCTGGTGGATTAGTGGTAAAGAATCTGCCTGCTAATGCAGGAGATGGAAGTTTGATCCCTGGAAGAGACCCTGGAGAAAGACACGGCAATCCACTTCAGTATTCCTGCCTGGAGAATTCCACGGACAGAGGAGCCTGGCAGGCTACAATCCATGGGGTCGCGAAGAATCGAACACTGCTGAGTGACAAAGCACACCATAGCACAGATATAGGAACGAGCCCTGCCTAAGTTGCCAGAGAATTTAATGTGCGTTTCTTAGTCCTTATCTTACTTGGTGGAGAGCAAGGTTATCATTTTCAATGACAGGAGACATATTAGTATACTTATGGCCACAGAAGGAGCTGTGGAAAAGAAGAAAAGGAAAATGCAATAAATATTTCATGAATAGAGTAGTATCCTGGAATAAGCAGCAGTGTGTGAGATCAAGAAGCTGCTAAGACGTTGGGTGTGTTAATGAGAAAAACAATAGTCTCCTCAGAAATAAGAACAAAGCAAGAAAAGGCAAGTGAAGATGCCCATAAAATTTGAGTTGTAGGTGCAGAGATGCTAAGGCCCTGATATATGTTCTCAGTTGTTCGAAATGAGGACAGATCATCTACTGAGAATGAGGAATGTGGAGGTGGGGCCATAGTCTCAGAGGAGAGTGGGACAAGTGTAGCAAATTGGCTGGGGCAAACCCTAGGCAGACTGAGAGTTCTACATTGTTGCGGACATTTCTCCCTGGAGCTGAGATCCAAATGTGGAAAAAGAGGACACAGAACTGTCTCAGCTGGAATCTTACTCACTTCAATTATTTAGGAATGAAAAGCCCAAATTGTTCTGTGAGTGTTGATCTCCAAAGAAAAGTTGGATTCCAAAAAAGCATTTATCCAAGGAAATATTTACTCATCCAAGAAATACTAGTACGTTAAAAGAATTCTAGTAATTTAGGCTAACATCTACCAATGCTAATAACAAAAAAGAATGCTGATTGCTGAGTGCTTGCAAAGTAATTAATAAGCCCAACAGAATTCCTTTTTAAGATCACAAGGATGCCAGTATTGAAAAGACTAAAGACACTGATGAAAATGTGGTTTCTGTTAAATAGGTTATGGAAGAAGCCCAAAAATATTGAAGTGGTAAACATTTCAAAGAGAAACGGTGGAGGCAGTCCAAATTCCCAGTGATTCCACTGGAGTAAGTCCAGTAAGACCTGTGTGAGGTTTAACCCCCTCATGTCCTAAAGTAAGTCACCAGGATACAACAACAACAACAACAAAAAGGTTGTCATGTTTTAATTAAGTTAGAAAAAGAACTCCTTAAAACTAGATTAAATGAGTGTCAATTTCCTGAAGCTAAATCACTTGCAAGAAATCAGGGATTGTTCAACTATTGCCAGTTGGCCAGTTTCAGCTTTCTGCTTTCTATCTTCCTCCCTCCCTCTTTCTTTCTCTCTCTTTCTTTTTAATGGGGCACAGATTAAAAATGTCTTCTAATGGTTTCATTTAGAATGGTTACATAATTACCTTCATAAAAACCTTTGATTTTGCCTCTTGCCCAGCAAAGCCTAAAATATTTACTACTTTGCCATTTACAGGAAAAGTTTGCCAACCCCTGAACTAAATCTGAGAAAATAAGAAAGGAAATGAGCCTCAAGAGGGAAGATATAATTGGAATATGATCACCATGCTGTTAATCTGCTCATGCTAGTCTATTTGCACTAGTTTTTCTACAGTTGTAAGGAATTTGCCCTGCATTTTATCACTTGATTTTAAAAAATCAAACCTATACATTTATTAAGTGACAAGGTTGATTTTATGATATTTAAGGACTTTTCCAGCTTCCCTGGTGGCTCAACGGTAAAGAATCTGCCTGCAATGCAGAAGATGCGGGTTTGATTCCTGAGTCAGAAAGATCCCCTGGAGAAGGAAACGGCAACCCACTCCAGTATTCTTGCCTGGAGAATCCCATGGACAGAGGAGCCTGGCAGGTTACAGTCCATGGGGTTGCAAAAGAGTCGGACACAAATTAGCAACTAAACTATAGCAAGCAGCTCCATTACAGAAATAGGAAATTCATACCATGTGGCAGCTCTGAATATATCAGATTTTTTTTTCTTTTAAGGAACCAAATTTAGCTTTTCTACAAAAGAGAATTGAAACAAAATGGAGACAATATCTATTTTGTCTACTGGTTTGAGGGTTCTCTTCTTTTGGGAAACTTCCTTTGATGAACACCAGGCATATTCTGAGTCCTTTGATGCTCACAACTCTAGTGGGAAGGTATTATTATTATATCCATTTATAGATTAGAAAACTGAGAGGTTGATGGTTCAGAAATTCACCTAAAGCGATAGTAAGCTAGGAAGTAATAGGACTGGGATTGAGCCCAAGAAGTCTGACTCAGGAGCCTATGTTCTTTCTTCCATGTTTTACTGCATTTTTATTTAATTTGATGCTTTTTAAATAGATGTTATATTTACATAAAGAAGCGAAACAAAAGTTACTCTCAGTAAAAGTTATCTACTGAGAATATGGTTCTTACCCTCTTCTCTCCTCCCTATTAAAACACCTTATTAGATTTTAAAATTTACCCTTTCAAAGTTTCTTTATGCAATATGAATATTTTCATTCCTCTTCGTCTCTGCCATGGAGGTAACATCTCAAATACACTGTTCTATTTACTTTGAAAAAAAGAAAAGGCATGATTTTAAACGTACATTTTTCAGTCTTTACTCTGAAGAATTTCAAAACAATGGGGGAAAAAAAGCCAAAAGGTGTATTAGTACAAGGAACACTAACATGTACTTCACTTAAAGTTTCTGATTTTTAACATTTTGCCACCTTTACATTTTTCTCTCTATTCACCTTTATTTGTTTTACTGAACGCTTTCAGAGTGAGGTGCAAATATAATCCTTAAATACTTCAGTGTGTAACTTCTAAGTAACCAAAATGTCATGTTTACAGTTTGCAACGTTAGCACTGATTCAGTCACGTCTAATATATGATTCATAGACAAATCTCCCCAGTTCTGCCAACAATGTCCTCTGTAACTGTGTACTTTTTTTCTAATTCAGAAAATTACAAATTGCGTTTCATTTTCATGTCTCTTAAATGTACTTTTGTCTAGAAAAGCTTCCCACAACTTTTCTTACTGGTCACAATATTAACATTTTTGCAGGCTCCATGCAGTTGTTTGGTGGACGGTCTCATACTCTGGGTTTGTCTGATTGAGTTCTACTTGTATTTACATTGAGGACACTCTTCTGGTAAGACTTCTGCATGGGTGGTGATATGCTCTTTCTGTTGTATTGCATCAGGAGGCACTGAGCTTTTCAGCCTTTTCCTTTATTGATGATGGCACGACATTTGATTACTGGGTTGAAATTTGTCCACCAAATCTCCTCATTGTTTTGGAAACTTTTCCCTGTATAACATTTATCTTAAGGTTCTTGTGACATTATCTTAAGGTTCTTGTGACTATCCTGTTTTTCACAAGCCTTCATCCAACAATTCTTACTATTGATGGATGATCCTTGTCTGAATCAATTATTGCATTGGAGTCACAAAATGGTATTAATACATTTGCAATTCCATCATTCCTTCTACACTTATTAGCTGCAATTCTCAGTAAGAGGAACTTCCTCTTGCATACACACTTTTTAATGTAGTATTATTTTTGTATCCTGGATGAAATTTACCTTTAGCCCTCTCTAGTACAGTCTAATACCATCCTTATCCTTTTTGATGCTCAAAACTTGGATGTTTCCAGTTTGGGCTGGTCCTATATCCTTTCACCTGTTTCTGATCGTCTTCAAGTACTGTCCTGCTTTCAGATAAAACTCCATGTTCCAAACTCACTTTAACTTTGCCGAAATGTCATGCTTTTTTCTTTTAAAATATATCTTGGAGATTTCCCAAATCAGTGAATGTATTGAGAACATTCTCGTTTTTTTTTTTTTTTTTTAAACTGGTGCCTAATATTTCATTCTATGGACATTTTATTAAACCATTAAGTCCCTGTGCTGGACATTCAGTTATTTCCAAAAAATATCACGGTGCAAAATTTGGTACATATGTCTTTTCATACTTGTGCATTTGTAGAATCTGTTCCTGGAAGCAAGATTGCTGAGTTGATGAAATGCATACTTACTTGCTGTTAAAGGTGCCAGATTCCTCCTATGTCATCTGTACCATTCTGCACTTCCACTAACAGCTGATCCTTGGACTGATGGTTAGCGAGGTATATTCTTTTTTTTTTTTTAATTAAAAAAACTTTATGTTACATTGGAGTATTGTTGATTACTAATGCTATATTAGTTTCAGGTGTAGAGCAAAGTAATTCAGTTACACATTTACAAGTATCTATTCTTTTTTCTAATTATTTTTCCCTTTGGGTTATTATAGCATGAAGAACAGACTTTTGGACTCAGTGGGAGAGGGAGAGGGTAGGATGGTTTGAGAGAATAGCATTGAAACATGTACATTACCATATGTGAAACAGAGAGCCAGGAGGAGTTCAATGTAGGAAGCAAGACACCCCAAGGTCACTGCTCTGTGACGGCCTGGAGGGGTGGGGAGGGGAGGAAGGTGGGAGGAGGGTTCAGGAGGGAGGGGTCACATGTATGCCTGTGGTCAATTCATGCTGATGCATGGCAGAGGCCATCACAGTTCAGTTCAGTTCAATCACTCAGTCACGTCCGACTCTTTGCAACCCCATGGACTGCAGAACACCAGTCTTCCCTGTTCATCACCAACTCCTAGAGCTTGCTCAGACTCATGTCCATTGAGTTAGTGATGCCATCCAACCATCTCATCCTCTGTCATTCCCTTCTCCTCCTGCCCTCAATCTTTCCCAGCATCAGGGTCTTTTCCAATGAGTCAGTTCTTCGCATCAGGTGGCCAAAGTATTGGAGTTTCAGCTTCAACATCAGTCCTTCCAATGAACATTCAGGACTGATCTTTAGGATGGACTGGTTGGATCTCCTTGCAGTCCAAGGGACTCTCAAGAGTCTTCTCCAACAATCAGTTCAAAAGCATCAATGCTTTAGTGCTCAGCTTTCTCTAAAGTCCAACTTTCACATCCATACATGACTATTGGAAAAAACATAGCTTTGACTAGATGGACCTTTGTTGGCAAAGTAATGTCTCTGCTTTTTAATATGCTGTCTTGGTTGGTCATAACTTTTCTTTCAAGGATTAAGCATCTTTTAATTTCATGGCTGCAGTTACCATCTGCAGTGATTGGGGACCCCCCCAAAATAAAGTCTCTCACTGTTTCCACTGTTTCCCCATCTATTTTCCATGAAGTGATGGGACCAGATGCCATGATCTTAGTTTTCTGAATGTTGAGTTTTAAGCCAACTTTTTCACTCTCCTCTTTCACTTTCATCAAGGGGCTGTAGTTCTTTACTTTCTGCCATGAGGGTGGTGTCATCTGAATATCTGAGGTTATTGAAAATAAATAAATAAAAATTAAAAAGATAACCAACAAGGACCTAAGGTACAGCATGTGTCCCCTCCCACCACTTGAGACCACCAAGCTTCCAGGATAAGATCTCACCTAGCCATCACCTTCTTACAATGGTCGTTAACTGAGCTCTAAAAACTTTCCCAGCATCCCATTTGACTCACTCCCAAGTGGACCATCCCTGTCAGACACGCCAGGACGCTTGTAAACCGCAGCTTCCCTGATGAGGAGGAGTGATCAGGACACCTCAATGGATTCTGTTGGTGTGAGGGTAAACCTTACCTTTGAGTGAGCTGTAACTGTATATAACACTATCTCAATTTTTCCTACTGAGCTAGGAAAAATATTTCCCCTGTTACACCCTGATTGCTATTACTACAGTAACTGCTGATTTTTCACAGGCTATGCTCCAAGCTCGCTACTTCGTCTCAGAGCCATCCTTTGATGCAGATATATTTTCTTTCACGTGATTGATGAAGAAACTGAGTTGCAGAAAGGGTAAGTAATACAAGGATTGTGCTGCTCGTGAATGCAGAATTGGACTTGTGACACCAGGGCCTGATGAGCTATTAGCAGCTCCAGGATACACAGCATAGTTCTCACTACGGCTGCATTGTGAAGACAAGCAACGGAAGAGACCCATTCAAAACTGAGCCAGAGCAGGTTAGGAATAGTTATCACGTTGTAGGATTAGGAAGGATTAATCACCCCCTACAAGTTGTCCACTAAAATATGACATTGTTAATCATCCTGGTGTTATTTTTACTCACTTTGATATGTGGCTGGAGTCTTGGGTTTCAGAGCAGGAGTATCAGATGCCCATTTCAATGTCATAAGACCAGTGGGCTTGGTTTGTGCCTTTCTTTGCTCACCAGAGCTATTAGGGCGGATTCATGTGCTGTCATTCCTTGTTCCCATTACAACCTTTATCTCGATAATACGGCACAGTGTTGGAATTTTAATGGCTCATATATTCCGTGAAACATGATGGTAATAAACTGTAACGCTTTGACCTCAGCTTCGTACTCTTTGATGCATTGTCCATTCCCAAATCACCTAGCTTCCTCCTTTCCTGATACTATTTAAATGGGGGTGAGGTGGCATGGACCGTATGTCACTCAAAGCAGAAAGCATTTACCAACTGGAATGTGTGTGTGCTCAGTCGTGTCTGACTCTTTGCGACCTGGTGGATTGTAGCCCCGCCAGGCTTCTCTGTCCTTAGGATTTTCCAGGCAAGAATACTGGACGGGGTTGCCATTTCCTTCTCCAGGGAATCTTCTGGATTCCCTGGATAGGGAATTGAACTTGAGTCTCCTGCACTGGCAAGTGGATTCTTTACCACTGAACCACCTGAAAATACACTTGTGTATAAGCCTCTTAAAAGTGTATAGCCTTTCATGTTCTATTTCGTAAAGAACAAATCACCACCTCTCCTCATGACAGAGAATGAAACCATAAAACACGAATCAGCTCTCCTTTGAAAGATTATGGCAAGGACATAAAATGACATGTTCAGCATCTATTCTGGGGATAATGGTTAAACCGAGAGCTCGGAGGCACTGTAGATCTGACTTCCTTCTCCCTGAGGTTGGCTGCATATACCTGTAGAAAAATTAGAAAATATTAGAAGGTAAACCAAAGACAAATTCAGCATTAAAGAACAGCCTCATTAGTTATTTAGAACCTACATCGTGATTCAGGTATGACCCAGGAACTTCATGGAACTAGCCAAGAACACCTTTGCTGAAAATAGTCATTCAATCATATACATCACTGTTTGATCTATCACTTGAGATCTCTCTATCTCTTTATCAGAGGGCTCAGAAAGCAAAGACTACAATTATTTTTGCAGCTTTCCATGAAAAATGAAGTGCAATGTTCTTCTGATACCAATTAGGTGCCTGTCACTTATCCACAAAGTGGTGATGTCAAAATGAAAAAGTTTGCCCCCCGAAAAGATATTGAAGTTTAAAGGAAAGTCACTGGGAAAGTAGAGAAGGCTAGCAGAGGACAGCATGTTGAGTGATCTTGGAATATTGGCCATGCTTTGTGGTTTAACCCAGAAACTCAATTTTCAACCCTCCAGAGTTTATCAGGCTCGAGTGGACTTAATCATGCAAGACGCTGCATGCTGCAGTATAAGCAGAATGGGAATTTATTCATTTATAAAGAGAAATATTGCTACGTGCTGACTCCAAAGTTTAATTAATGGGATAACCTGAAGATGCATCCATCTGCACACTAGGGAATTCCTTCCAGAGATTAGGCAGTGCCCGTCTCTGCCCCCAGAGAATTATTAACCATTCTTCTTTAACTATGTCCCTATGCTTTACTGTTGACCACTGTACTTTTCTTGATAGAAATCATTTTTACATTTGTTACTGCCTTGTACACTGGGCGCGCTTCCCTGGTGGCTTAGCAGTAAAGAATCCACCTGCCAATGCAGGAAATGCAGGTTTTGATCCCTGGGTCGGGGAAGATCCCCTGGAGAAGGAAATGGCCACCCACTCCAGTGTTCTTGCCTGGGAAATCCTGTGGACAGAGGAGCCTAGCAGGCTATAGTCCATGGGGGTGCAAAAGAGTTGAACACAGCTTAGCAACTAAACAACAAAAACAACATAAAGAAAACCATGGTTGGTGTTTTCTTTTGTGAATTTTTACCCCCCTTTGGAATGTTGCTGCTGCTAAGTCGCTTCAGTCGTGTCCGACTCTGTGTGACCCCAGAGATGGCAGCCCACCAGGCTCCCCCGTCCCTGGGATTCTCCAGGCAAGAACACTGGAGTGGGTTGCCATTTCCTTCTCCAATGCATGAAAGTGAAAAGTGAAAGGGAAGTCGCTCAGTCGTGTCTGACTCTTAGCAACCCCATGGACTGCAGCCTACCAGGCTCCTCCGTCCATGGGATTTTCCAGGCAAGAGTACTGGAGTGGGGTGCCATTTGTTAGTGGTGTTCTTAAATGATTTCAAGAGCTACTTATATACTAAGACTACTAAAACCATGTGTTTTATTTGTTATAAATATTACTCTGAGTTTTCACTTGCTTATTCAATATTTTTATCTCTTCCTTTAGGTAAATAATAGGGCTTTCCTGGTGGCTCAGTTGATAAGGAATTCAACTGCAATATGGGAGACCTGGCTTTGATCCCTGGGTTGGGAAGATCCCCTGGAGAAGGGCCTGGCTACCCACTCCAGTATTCCAGCCTGGAGAATGCTGACTGTAGCCTACCAGGCTCCTCCGTCCATGGGATTTTCCAGGCAAGAGTACTGGAGTGGGGTGCCATTGCTTTCTCCAATTATAGTATACCTTTACTTTCATGCTTGCTCAAATTGTTTGAATTTTTTTACAATGAATGTTATTTATTTAATCAGATAAAAATAATGAAGCTATTTGATGTTCTAGATCTAGACACTGACACTCCTATTGGTGTTTTGTTATTTTGTTTACATGTTTTTTTTCCCTTGTGGGATGTGTGTTGGTGTTTCTACCTAGCATCAATGAAGAAGGTAAAGTCCCTGCGTGATCCCTCTGCCAAAATGTCGAAATCAGACCCCGATAAACTGGCCACTGTTAGAATAACCGACAGCCCGGAGGAGATAGTGCTGAAGTTCCGCAAGGCTATGACGGACTTCACCTCGGAGGTCACCTACGAACCCGCCAGCCGAGGAGGCGTGTCCAACCTGGTGGCCATTCACGCAGCGGTGGCCGGGCTCCCCGTGGAGGAGGTGGTCCGCCGCAGCGCTGGGATGGACACTGCTCGCTACAAGCTGGTGGTGGCAGATGCTGTGATTGAGAAATTTGCTCCAATTAAAAGTGAAATTGAAAAACTGAAGATGAACAAGGACCACTTAGAGAAAGTTTTGCAAGTTGGGTCGGCAAAAGCCAAAGAATTAGCATATCCTGTGTGCCAGGAGGTGAAGAAATTGGTGGGCTTTCTATAAGAAGTTTCAGTGAGTCACGAAAAGACTTTTCTAAATTGTGGTCTGTGCACTCCGATAAAGGCAGCGTTTCTCACAAGCAAACAATTAGAGTTTAGGGATACATAATTTGGTGCATCTGATCATTGGTTTCATTTGATGAATAATGATTTGTAGGTTTCAAATAGAGCAGTGTTCTGAATCCCAAATTCTCTAACAAAACAAACAAACCCAGAAGGCATAACTATCTGAATCCTCAATTATTTGATGCATGCTCATTGGCTTTAATTTATTCACACAAATGTGATTGAGGTAAGTAGTAGTTAATTTGGCCACTGGGGGTTTCATTTTTTGTCTCTCTCTGGAGTCCTTATCATCACAGGTGCTCCCTTTATCTATCCCAAACATTTTAAAAAGTAATGGGTAGAAGTCTTAGACTTAAGATCCTTGGGATGCCATTTGGACCAATTTGTGTTCAGATCTCATATCAGAGCTCATAAAAATAAGTCATTTGTCACTGAGATGATCCCTGCTTTATTGTATTTAATCTGCTTATTTCCCAAGAGACCACACTGATTTTTCTAGAAAGTACTATTATTATATTTTTTATTCAGAGATACATGATATAACCTTCTGAGAAGGTTGAATTATTTCAACTTGATTTATGTATTGTACTAAATAAATCCAGGTCCATGGATTTTGTTCTTAATATGTATTTCCTTGCATTTGTCCCTCGGTTTAATGTCATCAACCCATCATGAAATCTATAGGAGAGGAATTGCCATTTTATTTCTGAGGAACATGAGGCTCAGAGAGTACTGTTAGCTTGTACAGAATCTCTCCATGAGTAAGAAGCAAATCCAAGATCAAAATCTTTACTCCTTATTCCTAAGCAGTGCTTTTTTCATCAACACATAGAGAGCATATTTGAAACCCCAGCATGTTTGAGACCCCAAGCATTCTTATTTTGAAGATGAGTACTAGAAATATAGGACTTCCCAGGTGGCTCAGTGGTAAAGAACCCTCTTGCCTAGGAAATCCCATGGAAAAAGGAACATGGTGGGCTACAGTCCTTGGGGTCAAAAAAGAGCTGGACACAACTTAGCGAATAAACAACAACTGGAAATATAGACCTGAACTACTGATACTGTTTATATCAGCAAATCAACTAATAGCTGCTGGATTTAAATCTGGATTCAAATCTGGATTCAGCCAAACTTGATCACATTTGCTACTCGAATCCCCAAGACAGGTCCCAAGTTTTGTCTCCTTATGCTTACCTCAGAAATACTTCAAAGTATATTCTGCCTGACTACAAGAGTAGTTGGCCTGAGAATTCCCTGGCAGTCCAGTGGTTGACTCCAGGCTTTCACTGCAGGGGTCACAGTTTCGATCCCTGGTTGGGGAACCTAAGATCCCACGTGCTATGTGGCACAACCAAAAAAAAAGTAGTTGGCCCGATGAGTTGGATTTTCCCATTAAGTGGAAGCTTCTCATCTCACATCTGCTTCAGTCTAAGTAGTAGCAAGTCGCTCTAAGACCTAGCTTTTCTGCACTTCCCTTTCCCACATCTGAAAATGGAAATGGTCATTGTGATTCACCACACCAGGGCCTGATTGATTTTGTAACAGAAATTGCTTGTAAGTTTTCTGTCAGTGAGTACCATGATCACCATTTACACATGAGAAATGAGCATACTGGGCAAAGAATTTTTACTCCTGTTTCTTAAAGAAAAGGAAATAGAGTGGTCTTTTTATCAGAATAGTAAATAAATAAAAGGTCTGCCTCTCTTCTGACTGATTCATCCCTACCAAAAAATGTCCCACTCACCTCCCAACTAGGAAACTCTCTTTCATCATTTAAGATTCAGTCCAAGTGGAATGTCTCCATTCTCTCTGTATAGCATCCTTTGCTGCCTCCGCTGAAAAGTTCTGGCACTATGTTATAGTCACTGTTTATTTCTCTCTCTCTTCCACTGGTCTAAGAAAGCTGGGCTTTTCCTATATCTATTTTCTGAATTCAGTACAATTCCTGGCACATAGAAGACTTCGATAAGCACCTGCAGAATGAGTAGATGAACTAGTGTGAGTGAGTGTCCAGAAGAAAATATGACTAACTCTGCCTAGGAAGACAAAGAAGAGTTTTATAAGAGAAGGTGATATTTACAATTCAAAAATATTGAAGCATGAGAACTGTTAAAAAGATAAAGAAAAGATATCTAAAATATAGCCAGAAGTCAGAATCTACTAGTTACTTTTCTGCTAAATTGGAAGGAACGTGGAAGTAAACTCTCGTAAGGCAAGTGTTTCTGGGTTTCCCAGGTGGTTCAGTGGGGAAGGATCCACCTGCCAGTGCAGGAGACACAGGTTCAATCCCTGATCCGAGAAGATTCCACATGCTGCGGAGCAACCGGGTCCATGCGCCACAATTACTGAGCCTGTGCCCTTGGAGCCCAGGAGCTGCAGCTACTGAAGCGCAGGCGCCCTGGAGTCATGCTCTGTAACAAGAGAAGCCACCGCAATGAGAAACCCGTGCACCACACGACAGAGTAGCCCCCACTCACTGCAACTAAAGCAAAGCCCAGGCAGCAGTGAAGACCCAGCACGGCCGAAAAGAAAGAAATAAATAATTTTTATTTAAGATAAATATTTTTAATGCAGATGTTTAGGTCTATGCTGCCATTCCAAGATGAGAACAATTTAAAAAAAAAAAAAGCAGCAGAAAAATAAAGAATTCCATTCCCTCTAAAATGGAAAACACACCCATACAGGTCAGAGGGTCTAAAGGAACTCAGTGGAGGTAAGTTTAAAAGAATGAAAGACTTCACAGGCTGACAGAGTGATCCGATCAAGATCCCTTCTCATCGTTTTAAATAACCATATGTAGCATTTCAAGAAAGCAGTTTACTATTAACATCAAAGGAGATTTTGCCTTGAAGCAAGATGAGATGAATCAAGTAAGATTGGAAACTGGTCCAAGATAAATATTTTAACATGATATGAAAATATTTGGGACATTTGGGGTAGGATGAAAAGGAATTAATGGCTTGCTGCTGAACTAAGGGCAAGTCAGTAAAGATATTAAAGAAAATGTCCTCAAGGAGTTGATTCTAAACAGGATGTGATAAATGATTCTTGAGCATAATCGGAGAAAAGCGATGCAATAGCAAGGTGCAACATCGAGTAGTTTGGAGCAACGGTTATGTATATGTGTACAAGTACTCACTGGCTCATACATATATGTGTACCAGTACTCATTGGGAATTGGTGATGGACAGAGAAGCCTGGCACGCTGCAGTCCATAGAATCGCAAAGAGTCGGACACGACTGAGCAACTGAACTGACTGACTGACTCATTGGCTGGCAGAAAATAAAGCATATGTTTCTGGTCTCTGTTTGATTTGGTTACATGGAGTGCCACGATCTGGGATAACCTGATGCAAAGAATGCATGACCTCATATGCTTTTTCTCCCCCTGTCCTGAAAATCCCTTAGCTTCTTGTTGTCATGCTTTCAGCCCCCATCAGCTTTCCCAACCCAGAGCCATCCAGACTCTGATAGAAATCGCAGTGCATCACCCAGATCTTTGCACCAGAAGTCATTCTGGGATTCATTTGCCAAAACTTCTGACAGTGTTAGCTTTTACCATCTTTTCTGGGGTTGCCCTCTGGGAGATGCTTCACTCAAGGTCATGCCCTCCACTTGTGTTAATGTGAGTCAAAGACCTAGCATACTATTTGAATGTGGGACAATTAGAAATGGCCAGCCCAGCTGCAGACTACCTCATGTTCTTTGCCAAGGTCTAATTTGAGTCTGTATCACAGTTCCATTTCTGCTTTTACCCAATTTTGGCTCCATTATTTTCTTATATATGTTATTTCTGAATATAATCCCCCATATATATCCTATACAAAAATTTTCTCCTCAGACAATGCCCATCTTCAGAGATCTGTGACAAGATCTCTGTGGAGAGGTCCTAGAAAGCAGAACTTAAAATAAGATTTCTTTTTTATGACAGTGTGAACCCGTTCACCCTTGGTATGTGATGTCCTCATAGCTTTTGCTATATGCTATCAGTTATAGTTGCCATATAGCCATATCTATAGTTGTACAATTTGTTAAGACTTTCATCAGAGGAGAACCAGAAGAGATACTGGTAGAAAAAGAAGATGCCAGCTGGTATAATACTTCATGTGCTTGAAAGATATAAGGGAAATAGTCATCATAAAGACTATGAACCTGGGCGGCTCTTACCAAGTGCTGCCCACGTATTGCAGAAAGGCAGTGGAAGGCTGCGAGTGAGTGTCATGGTATCCATTGCTCTGCAACCAGCCAACGTAAAACTTAGTGACAACAATGATCTGTTCACAAATCTGCAGTTGGGCAGGACCCAGAAAAGGTAGCATATCTCTTCCTCTCAGCATCAAATGAAGTGGCTGAAATGTTAGAGATTGGAGTCATCCAAGGGCTTGTCGAGTCGTAGGTCTGGTAGTTGATGTCAGCTGTCAGTGGGGCAGCTATGAGTGGTCCTTCCTTCCATGTAGTTGCTTGGCTCTCTCACAGCGTGGTAGCTGAGTTCCCAGGACAAAGATTCCAAGAGGGGAAATAGCTGAAGGAAGCTGTGCTGATTTTTTTTTTTTTTATTGTATTTATTTATTTACTTACTTGCTTTCCTGGTGGCTCAGATGGTAACAAATCTGCCTGCAGTGTGGGAGACCCAGGTCGATCTCTGGGTTGGGAAGATGCCCTGGAGAAGGAACTGGCAACCCACTCCAGTATTCTTGCCTGGAGAATCCCATGGACAGAGGAGCCTGGTGAGATGGTATTCATGGGGTCGGAACATGGACACGCACACACACTTACCGATTTATTTGGTTGCATTTGGGCCTTGGCTGTGAATGGCAACCCACTCCAGTATTCTTGCCAGAATAATTCCAGGGGCAGAGGAGCCTGGCAGACTACAGTTCATGTGATCACAGAGAGTCGGACACGACTGAGCGACAGAGCACGTGGCACACAGGATCTTCGTTGCATCATGCAGGATCTTTCGTTATGATGCAAAGACTCTCAAGTTGTGGCACGAAGGCTCAATAGTTGCAGCACAGGCTTAGTTGCTCCCCAGCATGTGGGATCTTAGTTTCCCAACCAGAGACCGAACCTGTGTCCCCCGCATTGCAGGGCAAATTATTCTTAACCACTGGGCCGCCAGGGAAGTCTCTGTTATTGCTTTTTATGGCTTGGCTTCAGAGGTCAGGCAGCGTCAATCTGACCACATTTGATTTGTTAGAAGGGAATCACGAAGGCTGGCTGGTAAGTCAAAATTTGCTGATATGTTTAAAACCACCAGAGTGATGATAGAAGGTGAATTGTAAAAGTCAGATGGCCTCATTTATGGCACATAAAAAGACTCTCATCTCCTCTACTGCTAGAGTATAGAAAAAAAAAAAAAACCCAAAACACTTAGGAACAGTCTTAGGGCTACAGAGATTATTAGATTCTCAACTCCAATAGGTCTGCTATGTCGAGGTCAGTGTCTTGATTAGGAAGAGGAGGCTGAGATTTGAGGTGGAGATGCCTGAGTCAATACACTCGAGAACCTTGAAACCTCTGGTCATCCTGAACTCACTGGGCCTGCAGAAGTGGCCCATTCCTACTTTTCAGAGGGCCGCGCCCCTCCTCACCCTGCAAAGACGATGCAGAGGCAGCCGCCCTCCAGCACTGACCCAGCTGGGAAAGCACTGATCCTCATAAGACAGAAAACAGACCAACCCTGAAGAAGCTCTAGGACCCTAGTGAACAAGAACACAGGATCTGAGAGCACTGGGGACCAGATCCAGGAGAGGCAGCGTATCAATCATATAAGAGAATTTATCAGTGTGGGTATACTCTCCAGAGACACAGAACCTGGCACGCTAGCAAAGAGCTCATGAGACAATGAAATTATGCTGGTAAGATAGCTCTTGAAAGCTTTGGAGAAATGATGGCTTACACTAAATGAAGTAGAAATGCCAGAATGGTTTTGGCAAACAGTGGTAGAAGGAATCAAAAGACTCAAAGAAGTGGGTTTACTAGAGAGAATATACCATATAAAAGTGGAAACCCACAACTGCCTATAAGCAAGGGGAGGACCAGGAGGAAACCAGCCTCACTGAGAAGCTCAGTGGTGTCTTTTATCTATAGGTTTGGCTGATGGTAGGAGATGCTGTTACAGAACGCTGTCCTGGATAGCAATGAGGAGGATAAGATACTGAAATAATGGAGGCCGGTTGATAGTGCTTAACATTCAAAAGCAAGCGAATAAATTTATCATAATAAGTGCTCAGGTCATGTGGCAACTACGGAGGTGTGACCCAGAGAAAGCTCTGGAGATGGTTAATAGGAAATGGAATCCCTGAGGAGAAGATGGATGGGCAACCAACAAGTTTACTGCTCAAGCTATAAAACCAAAAGAAATTGAGGAGAAAGATCAAGAGACTGAGGCAGCTGCCCCCTTAAAAGTTATGATCCCTTGTCCAGTATCTGGACTTGAGCCAGAGCCAGAGTGTATAAGTCAGGGCGCCCTGACCCTCATGTCATTCCTTGCTATTATATCACTGCCAATGTTTCAGCTCACATCTACTGCTGCATATGGGGGTCCCCAGCTGACAGAGGAAGAAAAAGGACCAGATTTGGTTTAAGAATGGGTAGAAGGAAGTGGCAACCCACTCCAGTGTTCTTGCCTGGAGAATCCCAGGGACGAGGGAGCCTGGTGGGCTGCTGTCTATGGGGTTGTACAGTCAAANCAGAGGAAGAAAAAGGACCAGATGTGGTTTAAGAATGGGTAGAAGGAAGTGGCAACCCACTCCAGTGTTCTTGCCTGGAGAATCCCAGGGACGAGGGAGCCTGGTGGGCTGCTGTCTATGGGGTTGTACAGTCAAACACGGCTGAAGTGACTTAGCAGCAGCAGCCTCATTACATGGGTTTCCCAGGTGGCTCAGTTGGTAAAGAATCTACCTGCAATGCAGGAGACCTGGGTTCGATTCCTGTGTCAGGAAGATCCCCTAGAGAAGGAAATGGCAACCCACTGCAGTATTTTTGCCTGGAGAATCCCACAGACAGAGGAGTCTGGCAGGCTACAGTACTTGGGGTTGCAAGAGTCAGATAGGACTTGGCAACTAAACCACCACCAGTCTCGTTACACAGGTGAAAGCCAAACATAAACCTTTGTTTTTATATAACTCCACCCCCAAGTGCTGCTGAAAGACACAGGTGACGGAAAATCCTCCCAATTACTAGAGATATGTGGGAAGGATCCTGGATCACCTGCTTTACAAAGAGAAAGGTTCTGCCATAAATACATACAAGTATTAATAAATGTATTCAGTGGTGAATGGCTCAGTTTGTAAGTTAGGGATCTAGGAGGGGAAGGACAGAGAGAAAGAGGTCTGGGAAGAGGCATGTGGATGCCACCTAGATGTGGGCACAAAATATCAAGACCTATATAGGCACCACAGGTTAGCACCCACCTGAGAGTGTTCACCATAGTCAGTTAAGTCACTCAGTCGTGTCTGACTCTGCAACCCCCTGGACTGCAGCACACCAGGCTTCCCATCCATCATCAATTCCCAAAGCTAGCTCAAACTCGTGTCCATTGAGTCAGTGATGCCATCCAACCATCTTATCCTCTGTTGTCCCCTTCTCCTGTCTTCAATTTTTCCCAGCATCAGGGTCTTTTCCAATGAGTCAGTTCTTCCTATCAAGTGGCCAAAGTATTGAAGTTTCGCCATAGAAGAAGCACTAAACAATCAGGTAGACAGGATGCTCAGTCGGTTGATGTCTTCCTCCCCAGTGCTGGCACAATACAGCCATGAAGTCAGAGAAGAAGGCTATACATGGTTCCAATAGCATGAGCTCCCACCGTAAGGTTTATGTGTCCTCTCTGAATGTCCAAAGTGCCAGCAACATATTAGATCAGCGCTCAGTCCTTGATACCCTATGCCTGGAGGAAACTACCCCAAGGTAACACCATCCCTAGAAGGAAAAAATCAGCCATTTGGCAAATTGGCTACATGGAAACTCTTTGGTCCTAGAGGGGACAGTGATTGATTCATCTGGACTGGAAATAGTAACATACTCAAGATATGAGTCTGCCTTTCCTCTCCTGGGAGCCCCAGTGAGCCCCAGTCCCTGAAAGCTTACAGAATTTTGATCCACTCATGTGAGAGAAATAAACTAATCCACTGTACTGTTTGCAGACTCTAGAGTGGTTCTGGTCGAGTTCAATGTCATATTTCCAGTCCCCAGTTCCTTGCGTGTTCTAGATCCAAAGCACACAACCTCCCATCTTCATTTCTATTTCTAACCTTCTCCTCCTGCTCCACACTTCCTCCCTTTTTTGTCTGATGGCTTTACTCGCAGTTCTTTATTTTTTATTGAGAGATAAGCAGTGCATAAGGTGAACTAATAATAACAACTCAGTTTGACGATTTTCACACCTGCATGTATTGCTGTAATCAGCATGCAGATGAAGATATGGAACATCTCCAGCACCCCACCAGTTCCTCTTGTGTTCCTCCCCACTTTAGATCTGTCTCCCACCCCCAAAGAGAACCACATTCTGAATTTGATCAGCACTGGTTAGTTTTGACACTTCTTGGACTTCGAATGAATGAAAGCCTCGTAGGAGGTGACTTTTGGTGTCTGGCTTTTTTCAGTGAACCTCATTTCTGTGAGATACGTTCATACTGAAGTATATTTCAGTATTTTGTCCTCTTCATCACTATGTCATTTTCCACTGTGTGAATATGCTACCATTAATTCTTCATTTGCTGTACACTTGAGTTATTTCTAATTTGAGTTTATGTATAAAACTTCTCTGAACGTTCTCGTGCATGTATTTTTGTGGACAAACATATTTCTTTCTCTCGGTGTGAATCACTGGATCATAAGACGGACCTATGTTAGCTTTAGTAGGAACTGTCAAGCAGTTTTCCATGGTGCTTGTGTTATTTGACATTCTAGCCACCAATCTAACACTTCCCTGCTCACGCTTGAATTTGTTAGACTTAAAAAACTTTTGCCATTCTGATGTTTGTGCAGACATAATTCACTCTGGTTTGCGTTTGCATTCCTCTGATGGCTAAAGAGGGTGTGCTTCTTTTCCTATGCTTAATGGCATTTGCATCATCCTTCTTCTTAAAAAAAAGTATTTATTGTTGAGGGTTGACTTTCCATAGATTGCAGTGATGCATAGTCCCTTCAGAGAGTTATCTTTGCCCATTTTTGTCATGCACTATTGTTCCTGATTGTTCCGTATTCTGGCTGGAAGGGAACGGATTTAAATAATAATGAAAAGAATCTAGAAAGGGCAGAGTTTATCTCAACTAGCGGAGGAATTTTATAATGATTAGAGCCACCAGCTATGGATGGGTGATCTTGGGAAGCTATGGACGTAGCCCAGGTATCAGATGGGTGGAAAGACAAATACGGGCTTTGTAGCATTGTAATCCTATGACTTGAAAAAATCCAGTAAATAGTGGGACCCCCATATTGTATAATTTGACTTAAAGTTATTGTATGAGTATTTTGTGTAAGTTTCTCGGAGTAGTATATATTTCCATTTTCTTTCTATTGCTTAGAGATGCCTTAAATGCTTATCAGTTCACTAGTTTTCCTCTCTCAAAGTGCTAGTTGGTCAGTTGTGTCCAACTCTTTTACAACCCCTATGGACTTGTGGCCCACCAAGCTCCCCTGTCCAAGGCATTCTCTTGGCAAGAATATTGGAGTGGGTAGCCATTCCCTTCTCCAGGGGATCTTCTTGACCCAGGGATTGAACCTGGGTCTCCTGCATTGGCAGGAGGATTCTTTACCCTCTGCGCCAACAGGGAAGCCCTGCTTCCATCTCTACCCCTCTTTATCTACACCCTCTTGGAAGAGAAAAAGTATTATATTTGGTTACTGCAATCCTGCTCATCCTGAAATGGAGAAACTGAATCACCGTTTAAGTCTTCCAATTTATTACTGAGACCCACACAACTAGAATCCACACTTCCTGCCTCCCAACCTAAGTGAAAAGTGAAAGTGTTAGTTGCTCAGTAGTGCCTGACTCTTGAAGCCCCACGGACTGTAGCCCACCAAGCTCCCCTGTCCCTGGGATTTCCCAGGCAAGAATACTGGTGTAGGTTGCCATTTCCTTCTCCAGGACATCTTCCTGACCCAGGGATCGAACCTGTGACTCCTTCACTGGCAGGAAGATTCTTTACTACTGAACCACCTGGAAGGCCCAGGAAAGAAGTTAGAAAGCTAAATAAAATAGGCTTAAAATCACCCCCGCAATTTTCAAAACTACTAGCTACAGGTAAAATCACTAAGGAGATCTCAGATACAAACTCTGGCTTGAGAGGGGTTTTTCTAACAATGTATTAAAATACATTTTGAAGATTTGGAGTTCTAGAAGAATCCAGCGTGGAAAGCCTGCTAATTCCAGAATGGAGCCTTATAGTCCCTGGTGCCCGCATTACACACACAGGTTTTGCCTTCCTTAAGCTTCCTGTCAGCCTCTATTGTTTATTTCTGTTTAAAAGAGCAGCCAGCTCCTTTCCCCAGAATGTTGGCAGGACAGAGGGAAATTAAATCTGCAACTGTTGGCAGGCCTGGCCAGCACTGGCATGCCCCTCCCCCATCCATCTAATTCATATTTGCCTCCCAGTGTTCTCTTAAACTTTTGAGAGCTGACTTTTCTTCCAAAATCTATGTTCCAAATCCAATTTGAAATTTAGCAAGTCAGCCTTGTCTTTTGACAGGAAAAAAATGACAGAACAAAAACCCTTAACTGTTTACATTCATTTGCCGTATCTATCCTCCTCAGAGGAAAATTTAGAATGGAGACAGGTTGGTAAACCTCTTTCTAAAAGCAAACATGTCCAGATGTCTTTCTGGCATAATTTTTTTTTTTAAGAAATCAAGTAAAAGATTTGATTACTTTGTAAAAGTGATCTATTTAGGGTTAAGAAATATTCTTACTTTTAAATTGATCATCCTCCTGGGCTGTTTTTACATCTACCAACTTATCCCACCAGAGAAATGAATGTTGTGTTCCCAAAGTACACTTGGGATAAAAACATCCAGTGTGAACGTGTTCATCTCTCCTTGCCTTGCACTGCACCTCCCAATGCACACACACACACACACACACACACACACACACCATCATTCACAAGGGAAAACCCTATAATTTGACAGATGTGGCTTATGCGTGACATAATAATAACTAACATTGAACCTTGGCCATGTGCCAGGAACTTTACGTAGACTCTTTCACTTAATTGATGGGGTAGGACCATCGCTATTTCCATGTGATGGAGACAGTTGATCCAGGGTGGTTGAGTCACTCGTCTGAGGTTAGCCAGCTGTGAAGGGGTGAAGCCGACGTTCAAATTCAAACAACCCATTTCTAAAAGCAGCACAAACATTCCCTTAGCTGTCCTGCTTCTTAGCAGCCAGGGTCAGTTAACAGAGAGTTTTTTAATGCAACTCAAAAATGGGGTAAACATATTTATTTATTTTGCTTAAAACTTTTGTTAATAGAGTTGATTTACAATGTTGTGTTAGTTTCTGCTGAAGAGCAAAGTGAATCAGTTGCATATATACATATATCCACTGTTATTTAGAGTCTATACTCACATAGGTCATTACAGAATATTGAGACGAGTTCCAGAATATTGAGTAGGTCCTTATCAGTGTAAATATTTTTTAGCTATTTTAGTATAATGAGACCTAAGTATTTAGCATTGGTTGTCAAAAGAAAAAGAGAGGTCAAAATTATTTAACGGGGGACTTGTCTGGTGGTCCAGTGGTTCAGATGCTAGGTTTCCATTGCAAGGGGCGCAGGTTCAAATCCTGGTCAAGGAACTGAGATCCCACATGTCGCACAGCCAAAAAAAGTTACATGATAGGCAGAATGTGAATTTTTCTGCATACTAGATGTCTTTGGCAGGAAATCAGTGTGCACTGTGGTGTGATGCTTGCCTGGACAGCATAGGGGAGGAGTGGCTGCAGCCCAGAGTGGGAGCCTTCCCCATGTAACCCCATATGCCTCCCATCCTCCTCAGGACTGAAACTTACTTTACTATTTATCCCCAGGGCTAGAAAGTCACGTGAACCAGAAACCACTCACAGCTCTTTGTGACACGGCAGTAACTGGATGGAGGAGAAACACAGCTGGAATTCAACATCCTAGGTGGCAAAGTATATTAAATAGGAAGAGACTGTTGAGTCAGGGGACCAAGTAAAACAGAGTGGGGATGCAGAGACGGACAAAATAGGAACACAGGAGGGAGAAGGGGTTGAAGGAGAGGGCTTTGCAAGATGCAAGAAAAGAATGAGAGAGCCAGGGGATCAAGGAGGTCTCCACGTGGGACTCTTGGCAAAAAGCTTGGACAGCAAACGTTGTATTTGTGCTACAAGAAAGCTACACCAAGGGCACAAAACCTACATCCTCTCCTGGGACCTAGCACTCATTCCCCCTCTCCCCCAATGCTTTCAATAAACAGCTATCAATACACTATTGATACCATGGATGAAACAGGTAAATAATGAGAACCTACTGTGTAGCACAGGGAACCCTACTCAATGCTCTGTGGTGACCTAAATGGGAAGGAAGTCCAAAAAAGAGGGGATACATGTGTAAGTTGCTTCCCTGGTGGGTCACTGGTAAAGAAACTTCTTGCAGTGCAGGAGACGCAGGAGACAAGAGTTCGATTCCTGGGTCAGGAAGATCCCCTGGAGGAGGGCATGGCAGCACACTCCAGTATTCTTGCCTGGAGAATCCCATGGACAGAGGAGCCTGGCGGGCTACAGTCCATGGGGTCGCAAAGAGTCACACATGATTTAGCAACTAAACCACGGGCACCACCATATGTATAAGTATAGCTGATTCATTTTGCTGTGTAGCAGAAATGAACACAACATTGTGAAGCAACTATACTCCAATAAAAATTAATAAAAAAAAAAAAAGAAAATCCTGAAAACAATCAACAGCTGCTAAATCCTCATGAGGAACATGGGTGCTCACTTAAGAAGAGGTCTGTGAAGAAGCTGTCCCCAACACTAAGCTCCAGGAGGGCTTCTAAAAATACACCCCATGGACCAAAATGTAGGTGCTAACACAGGGCTCAAAAATATGGTCATTCTTTCCAAGACCACCACCATCACCACTCCTACTGGCCTAAAACTTCAGCCTTTTCAATTGTGAAATTTAGGACACATTTCAAAGAGTGAATAAGCTTATACACATATACTAAAGGGTTAAATTCACAGCAGATATTGACTGCAGCCATGAAATTAAAAGATGCTTGCTCTTGGAAGAAAAGCTATGACCAACCTAGATAACATATTAAAAAGCAGAGGCATTACTTTGCCAACAAAGGTCCATCTAGTCAAAGCTATGGTTTTTCCAGTAGTCATGTATGGATGTGAGAGTCGGACTATAAAGAAAGCTGAACACCAAATAATTGATGCTTTTGAACTTTGGTGTTTGAGAATACTCTTGAGAGTCCCTTGGACTGAGATCCAACCAGTCAATCTTAAAGGAAATCAGTCGTGAATATTCATTGGAAGGGCTGATGCTGAAGCTGAAACTCCAATACTTTGGCCACCTCATGCAAAGAACTGACTCCTTGGAAAAGACCCTGATTCTAGGAAAGATTGAAGGCAGGAGGAGAAGGGGACAACAGAGGATGAGATGGTTGGATGGCATCACTGATGGGATGGATATGAGTTTGAGTGAGATCCAGGAGTAGGTGATGGACAGGGAGGCCTGGCCTGCTGCAGTCCACGGGTCACAAAGAGTTGGACATGACTGAATGACTGAACTAATTAAAGGGTAGCAGTAAATTGAATAGCCATAAAATCTCCAGACAACTCTTTTTTAATTTTTAATTGAAGAGTATTACTTTATAATATTGTATTGGTCTCTGTCATACATCAACATGAATCAGCCAGAGGTATACATATGTCCCTTCCCTCTTGAACCTCCCTCCCTCCTCCCAACCCATCGCATCGCATAGCAAATTTCCACTTGCTATATGGCTATCTACTTTACATATGGTAATATACATGCTTCCACGCTACTCTCACAATTCATCCCACCAGACAACTCTTGAAAACTAAAAGACAACTGGTACTTTGGATGCTGTGTTTGTGGCTGCCATGAATTCCTTCCTCCCCTTCCTCATTCAAGCACATTCTGAATTTTAAATAATCACTGTGTTATCTTTTTTTTTGTAGTTTAACTACTTGGATTATCCATAACAATATATTGTTGAGTTTTTAATCTTTGTATAAACAGAATGTATTAGAAGTTTTCTTCTAGAATTGCTTCTTTTATGCA
Source organism: Cephalophus harveyi (assembly GCA_006410635.1). NCBI lineage: Eukaryota > Metazoa > Chordata > Mammalia > Artiodactyla > Bovidae > Cephalophus > Cephalophus harveyi. The sequence goes on along the minus strand of SJYT01003478.1, from coordinate 504,648 downwards.
GTAATATCTTTAATGGCCATACATGATGATCTGCGTGGTTGCAGGTCACTGATTTTTTTCACTAAAAAAGAAAAAAATCTTGATTCAGTTGTTTTTGTTTCACTCTACTTGGATATTTCCAATTTATATCACAAGCATGTTGCTATATACTTACCCATAAGCAACACTTTCATTGTGCTATAGTCCTAGCAATAAATGTTTAACCCAAAACCTACATACTTGTTGAACTTTACCAACCCAAACTAAACTGTTTTCTAAAAGACTTACTTCCATTGAGGCTAATACCAGCAGTATATGAGAAATAGTCCTTATAAATATTCTTTCCTGTCAGACTTTCATTTTCACTAATTGGATGAGTACAAAATTGTATCTTAATTGTTTTTTATAAATTTCCATTTTGCTGGTTATATATAACATTAAAAGATGTCACATTTATAGGCTTTTTAGGTTTCTGTGAAATTCTTGCCATGGTTGCTCGTTTATTTTTTATTATGGATTCAGAGGAATTTATTATATATTCCAAATAACAAGTCTCTGTTGGGTACACTTGAAGCAAATATCTTCTTTTGGTTTTAGAAATCTCTTGATGAAGTTTTTTGATGAACAGCATCCCTACTTTTAATGTAGTTGAACGCATGCAATACAGTCTATTGATTTGTGTGTTTGGTTATGGAAGATGCTTGACATTTTGTTTTTCACTGTACAGCATCTAACATACCTGCCCTTGAGTTTAACTGGGAAGCAGAGATTCAGAAAGGCAAAGGGTTTTCTCACACAGTGATGAGAATTGAAATAAATGAAGTTTGCAAGGTAGCACAAGTACTCATGATGGTGTCCTCTGGATACTGGCCAAGCTCCAGGGCCAACAACAGTAGTAGAAGCTGTATAAGTTAGTAACAAGCTTAGATGTGTGCTTGGGGGACTTTTTGTGCATTGCTTACACTTTTTTGGGTATCGTGTATTGTGGTTTTGTGTAAAGCCACAGTCTGTGGCCTTGTTGCTATTCTGTGAACTGCCCAGTGTCTTTTTAATAAATTTCGTTTGTGCTTGAATCAATCAGAGCAGCTCTCTTTTGCTTGTGAAAAAGAACTGGGGCTAACATGGTCAATACGAGACTGTTTTGCATTATAAGCCATCTTTCTGTTTGGTATTTCCTTGCTCTGTTCTCTGCAAAGGTTTAAGTATAATGAGTTCAGTGAAGGAGATAAAATAACTGGGAAAGTGATCAATAAAAAAAATGTCATTCTCATTCCTGCTATCTAGTCCAGCCATTTTCTGCAGAAGCTTGGTTTCCTTCTTTGATTCTAATGTTTTCCCTATCTTGCTTGTCTCCTTCTTCTGCCACATCCCCTGTCTGTCTTGTGTTCTCAACAGGTCCCAGTTTGGAGGGTCATAATGAGACCCACTCATTTTCATGGTGATGTTTTCAGTTTACTTTCTTCTCAATGGATTGTCTGACAAGCATCATCATCATATGCTTATCAACATTCATTCACTCAACAAAATCACTGTGTGAGTTCCATAAAACACTGGTAAATGTGGGAACGGCTAGTGAAAATATTTTAAGGTGACAGATTGATGGCAGCTCTTCAAATAGATTCAGAAATTCTCTCTCAGACAGATTACTCGTGAAATGATATTTTTAAAGCCCTTCAGCGCAGCTTTATTTCAGTTCAAGCCTTATAGAGAACTGGCACACATGGAATGAAAAGATTTTCACAGAGAGCCTTTTATGATCAGTTTAATGGATACAACAAATACATTCGAAAATGAGGTGATCTTGAGATAAATCGAATCACTTTAAGTCATGATTTAAAGCAACTGTCAGCAAGCTTGAGTTAATCAATTTTACTATTCAGAATATTGCTTAATACAATCAACTCTCCATTGAACAGACACTGTGCTAAGTACTGAGAGGGGCTAGGTATAGAATGCAAGACAGCGCATGGAAGGGCTTGAAGTCTTCCCAGAGATATAAGTAAAGACAGGAAAGAAGATAAGGAAGGTTGAGGGCATGGGGAGAGTTTTCTCATGTAGAGGGAAAAGCGCTATATTCTCCAGTATAGCTGGAGAATAAAGTGGATTTAAGGGGAAACATGCAGATGACAAGATACTTAAATATAGCATATAAATGCACATATAGGGGATCTAGAAAAATGGTACTGATGAATCTATTTGCAGGGCAGGAATAGAGATGCAGACATAGAGAACGAACTTTTGGACACAGTAGGGGAAGGAGAGCCTGGAACAAACTGAAACAGTAGCCTTGACATATATACTCAGCCATGTGTAAGCTAGATAGCTAGTGGGAAGGTGCTGTATGGCACAGGGAGCTCAACCAGGTGCTCTGTGATGACCTAGAGGGGTGGGATGGGAGTTGGGGGTGGAAGGGAAGATCAAGAGGGAGGGGATATATGTATACATATGGCTGATTCGTGTTGTTGTACAGCAGAAACTAATGCAACAATGTAAAGCAATTATATTCCAATTTAAAAAAGAAAAAGAACTTCAATGGCATTTTGTGATGAGTGTCATTTACCTCCTGGGTTAGGGTCAGTGTTCAGACATCATTAGGGTCAGATCTACAGGAGACTGTCCCGCTGAGTCAAAATCCAGTCTCCGATCAAGTTTACTTGCTGATTCTACTGAAGTCCCAGTGTATCTTGAGGTCCAGCCCACGGTCATTCTGCAGCAATAATTTCTAGGAGTTTAGAGCAAGTAACTATACTATTACTGTGTGAAATTGGAGTGATCAGAATCACACATTTCCTGACTAGGTAACTTGGATTCAATAGCTAGATCTACAGTGGTCCCAGAGAATCTGTAATTTTTTAAGTGCTGAAGGGACTTCCCTGGTGGTTCAGTCGTTAAGAATCTGCCTACCGATGCAGGGGACACAGGTTGGATCCCTGGTCTGGGAAGATCACACATGCCAGAGAGTCACTAAGCCTGTGTGCCATGACTCCTGAGCCCACACATCCTAGAGCCCATGCTCCACAACAAGGAAAGAAGCTCACCCACAGCAACTAGAGAACAGCCCCCACTTGCTGCAATTAGAGAAAGCCCACATGCAGCAACCAAGACCCAGAACAGCCAAAAATAGAAATAGATAAAAAATTTAAAATAAAATACTGTAGATCAGCTTTCTGATGCATACCCCAGCTTACACATCATTGTTTTGGGTGTGAGTTCTATGGATTAGCAATTACAGAAGTAAAGGTGATTTAGGGGAAGAAGTTGGGGACCCAGGTTTCAGACCAGCTAATCATTTGAAGAAAACAATGGCTTTTTAAAAGAATATTTTATTTATTTTTAAATTGCAGTAGAATTGCTTTACAAGGTTGTGTTAGTTTCTGCTGTACCATGAAGTGAATCAGCCATAAGGATACATATAGCCCCTCTCTCTTGAGCCTCCCTCCCACCCTCCATCCCACCCTCTAGGTCATCGCAGAGCACTGAGTTGAGTTCTCTGTGCTGTACAGAAGCTTCCCACTAGTGCAAGAGTTTTTATAAAATAAAAACAATGAACTTGGGATCATCAAGGTCCTCTCCAACTTAGAAATTCTCAGGTGCAAGATAGAAAGCAGAGTTTTTCAATAACATCGGGATTCATGGTGAGGCAGGGAAATACAGAGCCACAACTTTGGGGCCAGATAGATATCAGTTTGAATTCTGCCTTAGTCATTTATTACCTGTGGGACCATGGCCAAATTAGAAACTTCTCTGAAATACAGTGTCTTGTTTGCAGTACAAGGATAATGTTGACTCTCCCTTACGTTTGTTATAAGGTTGAGTGCAATAAAATAGGGATAAAACTGGTGCGTACTTACTCTTGGGGGTTGATGGGACTTGTAAAGCAGTTTGCATTGTGTATACACAAATGTTTCTGATTATTATTTTATGAGTATCTTAAAGATGCTGCACAATGTCGGGCAAATATTAGATGCCCATAAACGTTAGCTCCTTTCTCTTTGCCAAGCCCTTGGATATTTAATCTACTGAAGGACTTTAGGCAGAAAGATCCTAAACTCAATGAAGGTATTAAATTGGTTTTAACGGGTTGAGTGATTTTGAACTCTTCTTTTTATCTCTTCCAGTTGATTTAAATGACTGATTTCTTCTCTCTGTTGCAAGTCCTCTTGACTGTGATAGGAGCATGATGAACCTCACGCACCATTTAGTACATAAAACTCATCCACTGAGCGTTGTTCATCTGCTACTTTACAAGCTGGGTGCTTGCTGCTGTTTTTGTGGGTGGCATAATCGGCTTGCTTGTGAGAGATGACGGTTGTGAAAAAACGATGAGTTATAATGTATGAATTAATATCAGCTACAGCTAAATTACGGCTTCCCTTGTGGCTCAGTGGTAAAGAATCTGCCTGCAGGAAACAGGTTTGATCCCTGGCTTGGGAAGACCCCCCAGAGAAGGAAATGGCAACCCAATGCAGTATTTTTGCCTAGGAAATCCCATGGACAGAGGAACCTGGTGGGCTGGAGTCCATTGGATCACAAAGAGTTGGATGTGACTGAGTGACTGAACAACAATGACCAAATTGAGAGCAAAACCACAAAAAATATTTCTCGAAGCACAAACAAAACAGGTAAGAACCTTAACAATGGTGTTGGTGATCAACCCATGGAGAGTTACAGATGGCCAATGACTCATGTATTTGAATTGACTCTATTACTTCTAGGAATGTGACCATAGAGAATATGAATGGATTTTCACCATTGTTTCCTAGAAGGCTGATTGCTTGCCACGTCAACAAAACAGAGGCTTACCCAGATGAAACTGACAGATATAAAATAGAAAGTCTTGACACTGGAAGAGCATCTGTTCCAACACTCATTTTAAAGATGAGGAGACTGAGGTCCACAGAAGTTGGATGTTCTCATGCCCATGAGTTATGGGTGCAAAACATTTTCTTCGCACAAAGGTAGATATTGGAAACTGGTGGTCGTTCAGACAAGAGTCGTGTCTGACTCTTGCGACCCCATGAACTGTAGCCCACCAGGCTCCTCTATCCATAGGATTTTCCAGGCAAGAATATTGGAGTGGGTTGCCATTTCCTTCTCCAGGGGATCTTCCCGACCCAGGGATTGAACCCACATCTGCTGCGTCTCCTGCATTTTCAGGTAGATTCTTTACCACTGAGCCACCTAGGGATCTTTAAGTACAGTTAATTTGCAATGTTGTGTTAGTTTCAAGTGTATAGCAAAGAGATCCAGTTATATACAGACACACATATATATTCTTTTCAGATTTTTTTCCATTATAGATTATTACAAGATATTGACTATAATTGCCTGTGCTATACAGTAGGTCCTTGTTGTTTACCTATTTTATATACAGTAGGATGTATTTATTAATCCCAAACTCCTAATTTATCCCTCCCTGATCCCTTCTCCTTTGGTAAACATAAGTTCTTTTTCTATGTCTGTGAGTCTATTTCTGTTTGGTCAGTAAGTTCATTTGTATCAATTTTCTTTTAGATTCCATATATGTGATATCATATGACATTTGTCTTTGGCTGATTTATTTCCCTAAACACGGTAATCTTTAGGTCCATCCATGTTGCTGATAGTGATATTCTTTTTCTCTCAGGCAGATTTCTTGATCTCTCTTCTCTATTCCCCCAAACACTTTGAGCAGTGATCACGCTGCTGCCAGTGGTAAATTATATTCCTTCTTTGTAAGACCCTGAGCAGAAAGGATTTCACTCATCCTTCAGGGCTGAGCAAAGAATAAATAGGTGGCAATATCTAGGGTAGGAAATAAAGGCCCACAAAGTCAAGTAGTAGTGTGATAACTTACTTGAAAAAGTTAACTGTACTCTAATAGCAGGCAAGTGATTAAGACGTTGCCTTCAAATGCAGGGGATACACGTTCGATCCCTGGTCCAGGAGCCAAGATCCCACATGACTAACCACCAAAAAACCAAATCATTAAAAAAAAAAAAATAAAGAAGAAGCAATATTTTAACAAATTTAGCAAAATCTTTTAATATGGCCCACCTCAAAAAAAAAAAAAAAAAAAAAAAAAAAAAAGACAACTCATTCTTTATTACAAAAGGATCTGCCCATAGTAAATCCAAGAAATAGATTTGACCATTTTAATTTTTTAAAAAACTTTGTTAGAAAGCATTTTCCCCAAACTCCTACAAATAGTATTTCTCCTTATTTTTTAAAAGTTATCTTTACTATTTCATGTAAATGTAAGTCAATCTATGCATCTATTGGATTAAATTGTTACTATTGTTCTGTGCAGCCAATTCAATTAAAACAGTTAACTTTTTCAAGTAAGTTATCACATTACTATTTGACTTTATGGGCCTTTATTTCCTACCCTAGATATTGCCACCTATTTACTCTTTGCTCAGCCCTGAAGGATTAAAACCACTGAACGTGGCAAGATGCCGGGGTCCAGCCCCTGCAGGATCCAGGGAAACCCAAAGGAGAAATGGTGTCGGAGATTGATTTAGAGAGAGATGAGGAAAGGATGTTGAAGATAAGAAAATAGAGGAGAGAAAGAGCCTGATATTCCTTGGTTTGCATAGAGAACCAATAAAACTCCGAGACAAGAAGTTTGCCCTGTTCACGGAGGCCACAGGTGCCCTCCTGGTCTCCCGAGGGAGTGAAAATGCAGAACGCCTTCCCGTTCAGGTCTTAGAAACCTGGGCAGATAAGTGAACGCAGGGAGCCTCTATGCTCCAAGGGATCAGCCTGAAAAAGAGAGGGAGGAGAGAGAGAGAGAGAGAATGAAAGACACGGAGTGACCAAGCTGTTTCAGTGAGCGAGGCCCAATAGCTTTATTTTTAAAAGGTACTTTTATACCTTGCCTTATACATAGAGGGAAATGAAAGATGCAAGGTCATACAGAGTCAGCCCAAACATTCCCCCAGTTTTGCCCTTATCGAAACCAGGATTTTTTCTGCATATCTTTCCCACAAATGAGTATCTTCTGGCCTTGGAGGCCTGTGAACATTTTATGACCCTCTTTTGATAAAGGCTGCTCAACCAGAAAACTTATTTTCCCTCAAAGTGTTCTTTCTTTATATTTCGAATCTATGTCAGCCTCAGAAAATGCCAAACAGAGTTACATTTTTCACAGAGTAAAGGTGCAGTGAGTTACAAGAAAGAACCAATTAGCCCAAAGATCTAATGTGGTTAAATTCAAGGCTACACTTATTTTTCTTACATTCTCACTATGTTACCTAATGCATTCCCAGGTGCACAGTGGATAAGAGATATGGGAACTTAGCAACAAGCATTGGCCCGATAATGAAATCCTACACCAGCACTACTCTAATAACTTTTAACTCTTTGAAAGGCTGTATGGTTTAGGCTTTTCATGCCTCTCACAGTTGGGAGGCTGTAAATAATCCTATGTGTAGCTGCAAGAGTCTGGATATACCTGCCAAGCAAGCTAGAATGCTAACAAAGGGGGTTTGATTTGAATATTCCTCTCATATCCAGGAGACTTATTAGCTAAAGCCCTAAGTTGATTTTCTCCAGAGAAAGGTGGTCAGGGTTAGCCCCCTATTAATGTCAGAGGAGTTGGTGAAAGTCATGAAATAGTAAAACAGACAGATTCTGGTTTGGAGGTAGATGCTTGAGAAAGCCTAGGGAGCCCCCTTGAGTCCTGAAGCCTTGCTTAACAGTTCTCTTCCACATGACCTTGTCATGGGTGGGATCTCCCGTGGTGGCTCCCAGCAGCAAGAAAAGATTGTTTTTGTTTCTTTCTCTTCTAAAGAAGCATGCTGGTGATCAGGTAGCCATAAGCTGTTTAAATAGCATCTTTATATGAGATTTTAGAAAATGCTTATATTCATTTGCTAGGGCTTTCAATGGCACCCCACTCCAGTACTCTTGCCTGGAAAATCCCATGGACAGAGGAGCCTGGTGGGCTGCAGTCCATGGAGTCGCTAAGAGTTTGACATGACTGAGCGACTTCACTTTCACTTTTCACTTGCATGCATTGGAGAAGGAAATGGCAACCCACTCCAGTGTTCTTGCCTGGAGAATCCCAGGGACGGGGGAGCCTGGTGGGCTGCCGTCTACGGGGTCGCACAGAGTCGGACACGACTGAAGCGACTTAGCAGCAGCAGCAGCAGCAGGAGGCTTAAACAACAGAAATTTATTTTTTCATATTTCTGGAGGCTGGAAGTCCAAGATCAAGTTCTAGATTCCAAGCTCTGGGTGAGAGCAGGGTTGTTTTTCCGAGACCTCTCCCTTGGCTTGTAGATGGCTGTCTTCTCCTACCCTCAATATGGTTTTCCTTATGTGTCTTAATTAAGTCTGTGTCCTAATTTCCTCTTCTGATAAGGACACCAATCATATTGGACTAGGGCTCATCCTACTGACCTCATTTGAAATTAATCACTTCTTTAAAAAACCCTATCTCCAAACACTTCACCTTCTGAGTAAGAGGCTCTGAACTAAAAATACTGCCTGCCATGTTAGCAAACAAAAGTTGCTACTACCAAGCCAGCCACCAGCCGCTACCACTACCCACTCCTTATGGGGGTGGAGACAAACCAGTTGCCCATCTCGAAGCCCTCAACCACTGCAGCACCTCCAGTGGTGCACCCTGAGGGGACTCAGGACGGGAGAGCCCCGGATACTGGCCCCAGATAGCTGAGATGTGGATCAAAGGAATGATTTCAGTGAGCCCAGACTCTTTCATCTTCCCCTTCAAGGAGAGGCACTAAATTCAGTAATTTGAGATGTGTGGTTTTCTTTGTGTGTGTGTGCTCAGTTGCATCCAACTCTTTGTGACCCCATGGACTATAGCCCGCCAGGCTCCTCAGTCCATGGGATTTTCCAGGCAAAAATACTGGAGTGGGTTGCCATTTCCTCCTCCAGGGGATCTTCCCGACCCAGGGATCATACAAGCATCTTCTGCATTGGCAGGCAGATTCTTTACCATTGCACCACCTGGGAAGCCCTTGGTTTTCATTAATTAACAGTAATCTTTTGATGTTCAGACTACCTGGTTTTTGTTGCAAAACTCCTATATATCCTGGTTCCTCCCTTACTTCTTCAGAGCAGTCCATTAGAATTATCTGAGAGGCTGTATCCCAGGCTCGGAGCCCTCAACAAGTTCTACCAAATAATTCTCAGATTTTAGGTTGTGCATTTTTTTTTTTTTTTCATTTGAGAGCTTCAACATATGGATCTAGGGAAGAGTGAGGTGGAGGAGTATTGGGCCCATAGCAGAGAATAATGCCATGTCCGCTGCTGACATTTCTTTTGAGAGACGACTCCTAAAAGAAGACACTATTAACTGGGCTGATTGTCTCTGCTCTGCAGGGCAGACCCCCACATCACCCACAATGCACCCCATATTAGGTTGGCTGAAGCCTGGCTACCCCAAATCTAGCTCTGTATTCTTAGGATGAACTCAGGGATTTGGTGCTGTAAGGGATCCTGTTCTTTTGTGAGTTGTTCTCCAAACTTATCCCAGTTTTTAGAGCATTGATGAATGTAATTAGCAAAAGGGTACCTAATAAACTACTTTATCTTCTCAAAACTATGACCAAAAAATAGGTATCTGCTGAGTCAGGAGACCTGTCCAAGAACTATTGGGCAGTGGTAATTGCTGTGGGGTTTGGCCTCTGCCAAGCCTCCCTGTGTACAGAGGAGCATGGTTCCCGAATGACAACTGATTTACCTCATCTGTGGAGGAGCGCCTCTAATTAGCGACCACAGGCAGCCTGCAGTACTCTGAACACCCCAGAAGAGGTCTGCTGTGTAAAACTGTCCCCTGAAATGATGGCATTGTCCTCTGTCTGTCTATTGGTGGTGTCATTAACTAGTCAGAATAAGACTCTTTTGACAGGTGTTTTTGTTTCATGACTGAGCTGATAGCTCTGTGAATCACACTGTGTTTTTATGAGCACACATAACTCGTCGGAAGATGCACTGCTTCTCCAACGAGACACAGGTTGCGGAGGTCAGGCTGAGATGGACACACACTCGCTTCTGTTTGCCTGAAGCCCTTGTGTCACTAAGACACTCCAACTGAAGAGAGAGAAGACAAACTTAATCTTCCCGGCTGCCAACTGCTGTTAGCAGAGGAAGAGCGGGATGAGCAAACACACACTGGGAGTTACACAGTCTATGACAACCTCTTGTTCCAGCTTTTGAAAGGGTGAAATTGCTAATAAAATGATCAAAGGTGCTTTGATTCATGCCATCCTGGCTTCCACGGCTGACTCCTTTTACAGTTTCCGAGATGGTTGGAAGCCTGATAACTCTTAGATTCTATGTAGAGAGGCTCTCCAGAGGGAAATCGAATCTGAGAACTCTCTCAAATGTATTCCAAGTTTCAAAATCAAACAAGGTTTAGAAAACGCATTGACTGAGAAAAACCATTGACTGGGAAAAAATAAATAAATAAATTACCCCAAACACTGATTTTTCTCCCCAAATTCATTTGCACATGGCTCAAATTTTTCATGGGATGATGACAGAATTAGACTAATTTTCCAAAAAATGCATACACTGAAGCCTAGTTCTCATTCCTGCTGATGCTGGTTAAAAGGGTATCAGGCTTCCATGATGGCTCAGTGGTAAAGGTAAAAATCTGCTGATGCAAGAAACACAGGTTCAATCTCTGATCCGGGAAGATCCCACATGCCTCAAAGCAACTAAGCCTGTGTGCCACAAATACTGGGCCTGTGCTCCGGAGCCTGGGAGCTGCAACTACTGAGCCCAAGTACCACAATACTGAAGCCTGTGCGCCTCAGAGCTTGTGCCCCACAAGAGAAGCCACTGCAAGGAGAAGCCCGAGCGCCGTAACTAGAGAGGAGCCCTGCTGCTGCAGCTGGAGGAAGCCCAGGTGCAGCGACCAAGACCTAGCACCGCCAAAAATAAACAAACACACATTAAAAAAAATAAATTATAAATACGAATAAATAAAAAGTGTGTCAGAGATGAACTAACTTCACTTCTGGGGGAATCGTTTTATCTCATATGCAAAACCAGAAAGAACATTTTTATTTCTAAATCAATAATAAATAAGGTGCGTTTAGAATACAAAGCAAGCTTACATGCGGATTGGCTCACCAACAATTCTAAGTGCTGCTTTAAAATTAAGACTTAAATTGAATTGACCTTCCATACATTCAGGGCTTCAGGCTTCCCTGGTGACTCAGTGGTAAAATCCGCGTACAAGACAGGAGAGGCAGGCGGGTCCGTGGGTTCAGTCCTTGGGTTAGGGAGATCTTCTGAAGAAGGAAATGGCAACCCACTCCAGTATTCCTGCCTGGGAAATCCCATGGACCGAGGAACCCGGTACGCTACAGTCCATGGGGTCACAAGAGTCAGACATGGCTAAACCACCACGACCACCACATTCAGCACTGCGGTTGAAAATTGTAAAAATCACTAAACCTCTGTACACTGGAGAAGGGAGTTCAGTTCAGTCGCTCAGTCGTGTCTGACTCTTTGCGACCCCATGAATTGCAGCACGCCAGGCCTCCCTGTCCATCACCAACTCCTGGAGTTTACTCAAACTCCTGTCCATCGAGTCAGTGATGCCATCCAGCCATCTCATCCTCTGTCGTCCCCTTCTCCTCCTGCCCCCAATCCGTCCCAGCATCAGGGTTTTTTCCAATGAGTCAACCCTTCGCATGAGTTGGGCAGAGTACTGGAGTTTCAGCTTTAGCATCAGTCCTTCCAATGAACAAACACCCAGGACTGATCTCCTTTAGAATGGACTGGTTGGACCTCCTTGCAGTCCAAGGGACTCTCAAGGGTCTTCTCCAACACCACAGTTCAAAAGCATCAATTCTTCGGCATTCAACCTTCTTCACAGTCCAATTCTCACCTCCATACATGACCACAGGAAAAACCGTAGCCTTGACTAGACGGACCTTTGTTGGCAAAGTAATGTCTCTGCTTTTCAATATGCTATTAGCTTGGTCATAACTTCTCTTCCAAGGAGTAAGCGTCCTTTAATTTCATGGCTGCAGTCACCTAGCAAGTGCTTTACTCACAGTGGTTCCTGAATGACGCTCAAGAGGGCAGCGCCCGGAACAGGCAGAACGCCTGGTGTGAACGGTTCCCAGAGACTGACGGGAAGCCAGCCACGCCAGGTTTTTCTCTGCCCCTGTGACCTTAGGGAAGGGGACTGAACTATTCTTTTTCTTTCCCTCATTGATAATATTTTTTCCCATGTTTTATGATTCCCTCTATATCCAGAACAATGGAGTAACTTGAAGGGTAGATAATATCTCTAACATTTATATCTGGTGTAATCTTTCCCCTGCCTTACAGACCTTTTTTTTCTAGAGCCTATGAGGCAAGTCTATAAAAGAGGCATTCCCAAACCTGCATCTTCAGAACCAAACTCATTCTCTTCTTTCCCCTATAATTCACTCTCCTTTTGTCTTAACCTAATAGCTCAATTGGGCTTCCAGTGGTAAAGAATCTACCTGGCATTGCAGGAGATGTGGGTTCAATCCCTGGGTTGGGAAGACCCACTGGTGAAAGAAATGGCAACCCATTCTGGTATTCTTGCCTGGGAAATCCCATGGACAGAGGAGCTTGGTAGGCTACAGTCCATGGGGTTGCAAAAGAGTTGAAAGCTACTTAGCAACTAAATGACAACAACAATAGGTCAATTAGACACTCCCAAAGCATCCTGTTTCTTTCCTCCCTCTCTTTCCTATATGCAGTCCCTGCACTTTTCTCAAACCCTTTACCCTCTCTCATACATACTGCTGCTGACTTGGTTAAAGTCCTTAGTCTTTTATTTTGCTTGTCTATTTGTTGAAATTTTGTGAGGGTCAGGCACTAATATTAATAGATTTGCACCTTCATTAAAATCCTTAGTTGCCAGGTATTGCCACAAGTACGGCAGGAGCTGCACTAAGCAGTGATGATTCAGAGATTATAGATGCCAGGCTTGCCTCACAGATGTAGAGAAATAGTTGAGCCAAAGGAGGGGAAGGCAAAACACTGCATGGTATTGCGTGTAATTCATAGAAGGCAACTGGAGGGGATGCAGAGCCAGGGAGGAGACTTTGGCGATGTTGGTGTCTGAGCCAGGTTTTGAGGGATAAATAGCTACCAGTGGTGTAAAGAAGAAGGGTATTGCAAGCACAGGGAGTGGCATGGACAAGGGTGCAGCCATAGCGAAATTACAGTGAGTCTGTAGGGCTATGAGTAGTTCAGACTTGAAGGATAAGGATATGAAGAAAATGGTATGAATACTGTAAAGGGCATGGAAGGCTTTTTAAAGGTATGATGGTTTTACGATGTGTCTTTGAGTTTCTTCATAGCCTTCCCCTAAGTGAGTGAGTGAATGAATGTTGCGTGCTTGGTTGTGTCCAACTCTTTGCAACCCCATGGACTATAGCCCACCGGGATTCTCTATCCATAGGGTTTTCCAGACAAGAACACTGGAGTGGGTTGCCATTTCCTTCTCCAGGGGATCTTCCTGACTCAGAGATTGAACCAGGATCTCCTGCATTGGCAGGCAATTTTTTTTTTTTTTTACCGTTGAACCACCTAGGAAGGCCAGTCCTTTCCCCAAACAATGGCACAATTATCCTCCTTTCCCTTCTAACAAACAGAATGTGGCACAAAATGATGCTAGTAACTCCTGAGTCTAGGTCACAAAATGGGTCCCTTCTGTGTGGCTCTTTCTCTCCTGGATCACTTGTAGGGGGAGGCAAGAGCCATGCTCTGAGGACCTCAAGCAACCTGTGGAGAGGACCACGTGTGGAGGAACTGCAGCCTCCTGCCAACAGCCAGCATCACCTAGTCAGCCACAGGAGACAGCCACCGTGGAGACGGATCTGCCAACCCCAGTCAAGCCTACATTTTGATAGTCATCTCTTGAAAGATCTTGAAACAGAAATACCCAGTTAAGCCATGTGTGATTTCCTAACCCACAGACACAGTGAGATTAATAAATTCTCATTGTTGTTTTAAGCTGCTATGTTTTAAGATGATTTGTTAGGCAGCAAGAGATAACTAATAAAAAAGGAGGAGTGATGAGATCAGGCTAATGAAAAATGTAATGGCATTATGAATTACGGAGAAATGATTGGCGGGGAGACAGAAGCAGACAGTCAAATAAATTAGGTGGCTGTTGCAGTAATTAAGTAGAGATGTGATAAAGACCTGTATTAAGGTTTGGGCTTTAGGGTTTAAGAGGAGGAAAAAATGTTGAGAGATTTAGGGAGGAAACAGCAACAAAATTTAGCGGCTGATTAGCAATGGGGCATGAAGGAAAGAAAAGCATTAAGGGTTTAATTCAGGTGCTTTGCTCAGCAGCCAAGGAAATGATGGCATCATTCATGAAAATGGGGGATGAAGGAGGGGACCCCGATTAGTTGAGGAAGCAGAGCTTTCATTTTGAACATGCTGAGTTTGAAGTGCCCATGGAAAATCCAAATGAAGGTATCGTGTTAGTTATATGGACACAAGAGTCTGGACTTCATGAAAGGGGAAGAGACTGACGTTAAATTTGAAATCAAAGGATAGTGAAGAATGTAACAGAAGATGGCTGATGACAGAACATTGGATCATGTCAACATTTAATGACAGACACAAAGGAAATGGGGCAGGGGTGTGAAAAATAAAACAACAGCAGCCAGAAGAAGCTGGAGAGAAAGCAGAGCAACCAAAAGAGGAGAGATGTTTTTTAATTCAATTGATTTAGTTTTGGCTGTGCTGGGTCTTTGTTGCTGCCTTTTTTTCTCTAGTTGCAGCAAGCAGGGGCTACTCTGAAGTGGCCGTGCATGGGCTTCTCATTGCAGTGGCTTCTCTTGTCGCACAACACAGGCTCTAGGCGCACAGGCTTCAGTACTTGAGGCTCCCAGGCTCTAGATCACAGGCTCAATAGTTGAGGCGCATGGGCTTAGCTGCTCTGCAGTATGTGGGATATTTCCGGACCAAGGATTGAACCCATGTCTCTTGCATTGGCAGAAAGATTCTTTACCCCTGAGCCACCAGGGAAGCCCAAAGATAAAATTTAAAAAAAAATCTTTTTTTCTAAAAAGAAGTATAGTTAATTTCCAATATTGAGTTAGCTTCAGGTGTACAACAAAGTGATAAAGAATATATCCATATATATTCTTTTTCAGATGCTTTTCCCTTATAAGTTGTTACAAGGCATTGAATATAGTTCCCTGTGCTATACAGTGGATTTTTGTTGATTATTTTACACACAGTAGTGTGCGTATGTTAATCCCAAATTCCTAATTTATCACCCTCTGCTGCCCCTTCACTCCCACTGATGACCATAAGCTTGTTTTCTATGTTTGTGAGTCTATTCCTGTTTTGTAAATAAATTCATTTATATCATTTTTTTTTTAGATTCCACATACAAGTGATATTATATGATGTTTATCTTTCTCTGTCTAACTTACTTCACTTAGTGACTATCTCTAAGTCCATCCACGTTGCTGTGCTGTGCTAAGTCACTTCAGTCATGTCTGACTCTTTGCGATCCTGAGGACTGTAGCCCGCCAGGCTCCCCTGTTCATGGGATTCTCCAGGCAAAAATACTGGAGTGGGTTGCCATGCCCTCCTTCAGGGGGCCCTCCTTCAGGGGATCCTCCTGACCCACGGATCAAAGCCACAGCTCCTGCAGCCCCTGCATTGCAGGTAGATTCTTTGTGGCTGGGCCATCGGGGAAGCCCCCGTGTTGCTGTAAATAGCACTATTTCATTCCTATTTATAGCTGAGTAATATTCCATTGTATATATGTACCACATCTTCTTTACTCATTCCTCTGTCAAGGCATGCTTAGGTTGCTTCCATGTCTTGACTATCGTAAATAATGATGCTGTGAACATTGGTGCATGTATCTTTTCAAATGACAGTTTTCTCCAGATATACGCCCAGGAGTGGCATTGCTAGATCATATGGTAACTCCTTTTAATTTTTAAGGACCTCCATACTGTTTTCCATAGCGGTTGCACCAACTTACATTCCTACCAACACTGCAGAAGGGTTCCCTTCTCTCCACACTGTGTCCAGCACTTATTTATAGACTTTTTACTGATGACCATTCTGACTGGTGTGAGGTGATACTTCATTGTAGTTTTGATTTGCATTTCTCTAGTAATTAGCAATATTGAGCATCTTGGCATGTGCCTCTTGGCCATCTCTATGCCGGAAGAGGAGAGACTTTAAAGAAAAGCTTGCAATGAAGCAACTGAGAGAAAGACTACTGGGTGTCTATTAAATTTGGTAACCAATTCTTGGTACACTTGGCAAAAGCAGATTCACTTGGAGTGAGGGTGACAGAAGCCAGACCAAGTGGATTAAAGAACGTCCACAGGGGAAAATGCAGAGGCAGCAACTGCAGACTGCTGTCTAGCAGCTCACTGTGAGAGAGAGAAAGGACAGCCTCCCAGCCACCCCTCCAGCCTTGGCTCTGCCTATTTCCACTTTCCTGGATACAAGGGGGATCCTGTCAACATCTATACCTGCACAGGCTATTGGTTCAACATGGTAGACGCGCCTCACGTCATGTTCTGGAAGCCTTCATAGGAGTTCATTTAAATAAGGGTGAAGGAAAGAATGTAAAATAATTAGAGCTGTCAGTGGATGAAAAATGCCAGTGCATCTTTGGAAGAAAGAAGTGACCATGACTTGGAGACAGGAAAGCTCAAGGTCCAAAAGAATCTGGCTGAGTTACCCTCATGGGACCTCAGAAATTCTCAGGACTTGCATACATAAGGTGAGATAGAAGAGGCAGTGAAGTCCTTGGCTGAAAAATCAAGAATTAATTAAAAGCTTGCTTATGCACTGGCTGGGCATCCAGGTAGGTTGAAGTTTATTTCCTATATAGACAGATCTCTGAGGTTCCAAAGAGAATCCTTTCTATCCCAGAAGATTAAGAAAGTTCTTGAAAAAATGCGTAAGCCCTCAAGTGTTTTTGGAAGCTGACCCACCAACTGTCTGAGTGGAGAAGGTCAAACACAAAGTAAAGAACAGGTAGGATCATCATATAATTCAGAGGAGAATTTTTCCACCCCTCTCTCCATGAACCCTTGTATTATCACTGTTCATTATGTAGATTAGTATACAGAAGCAATTCTTACTAAATTTTGGTTCTTGGAAATACAAATATATTTTCCATTTTTGGGGGATCATTTTTCAGGATAAAGTCTTAGTTCAAGCTTTTTTCCATGATTTAGCCTGAATGTTGGTTGCCTTTTAAGTCCTCTTCATGTGATCTTTTCCTGACACCCCTGATTATGCAGAAAATTACCCCCTGGCTGTCTATTAGCTTAAATCTCTCCATAATACAGTTACTTCTTTACATGTTCATGGTTTCTGACAGACAAAGTATCTGTTTGCTGGGATTGTGTCTTTATCAGTCTTCCATTCCCAGAATCTAGTACAACACTTGGCATTTTAAATGTTAATTCAAAAAAAAAAAAAAAAAAGAAAGAAAGAAAGGCAAGAAGGATGGATGAATGTGTCTTCTTTGGCTGTAAAAATAAGCATCATGATAACTTGGCTTCTGAACAATGAGCTTGCCCTTTGGCTGGCCTGCAGTGGTGACCACAGGGTTAGAACAGTGGCCAGAACTGAGTTTTTATCATGAAGGGGCCCCCAGATTTCTGTTGTAAAGATCTCATCTCTAGGAGACCTTGTGCTCAGAAGCGCGACCCCATCCAGTTTAAATATGCGCCTAGCAATCTCTTTTCTCCCTTGTCCCAGGGTCTTCACTTGGAACAGTCCCTGGAGAAATCAATGTCCCACCTTTTCCTTGTATCAGGATGACTCCTATATGTGTGGATGAGACAGTGAGACAGAGATGCAGGCAAAGATGGGGCTTGTACAGGAAAGGGAAGAAACCAGTAGACCGGGATCACAGGAAAATTTTGTTTCTTATCTCTGCAGTCAGAATTCTTTTACCTTTTATGAGGCTTAGTTTATAGTTTGTTTCCAGGGTATTATCAGTACAAAGTTCAGCCCTCACATTTTGGCAATTACAATCAGAGGGTAAGCTTGTTTTCCAGGAATTATTAAGCAATTATCACCCTATTCTACTGATAGCCCATCCTGGATCTAAGTTCAGACAACATCACATTGAAATAGGACTTCACTTTTAGCTGTTTGGAAAACACTTATTGATTTCCTCCATCTTGACTCCTGGTCCTATTTTAAATATCTTCAAATTCCTGATAACACACACTGGCATTTGCTCAAGGCTAATTTTAGCACGTTCTTTTTAAAGAGGCTGCTAAACACAGATCTCAGACTCACCAAATCATTTGAGGATTTTATTTTTCCACATACTAAAAAAAGTCCACGTGTTTATGTTTGCATGATCCCCAAGTGGTCTTTAGGAAGAGAGTAGGCAGGTCAGTTCTCTAAATCTATCACTGCTAGAGCCCAGGGGCAGGCTGCAGTACTTGAGAACTCCGCTGTCAGGGCAATCTTCTCCAGGAGGACAAAACTTATGCTGCAAGATTGCTAACTCAGCAGGTGCGGGGAGAAGCACAGACGCTGGCAGGTGCTAATAAAAAAAAACCTGGAGGAGAACAAAGGGCGCCTTCTCTGAACTCCTCCAAAAACGTCACCCACAGGAAGTCAGGCTTTGTCTGGGAGGCACGTGGGCTGCATCACGGCCCACTGGGCAGAACGAGATCAATGCTAGCCAATGTCCACAACGGGCTCAATGCAGGCTATTGTGGTGGCTGGAACAACTTGAGGGATGACTGCAGGATAAACTCCACCTGTTCCTACATCCTGAAATACCTGTGTCATTGAGTGGGCTGCCGGCCGCCTTTCTCCTTCCCATGTCTAAGTCATCTTCAACCTAAAAATCTCCCAAGGTTATGCTGTCCTGTCTTAAACATCGCCTAGCTTCTCCATTTCTTACATGTCCTCTGATATTCTGAAGTTAGATCTGCACATAAACATGTGTGAGAGGCTGGGAGTGCAAAACAGAGCAGGCTGATTTCCAAGAGACTTACTGATTTAATTCCATTGCCTCCTACACCCCTGCCTGCCCTGATCATGGCTGTGCTTATAAATTAGACCAGGTCCATTTCGGGGCTTCCCCATCTCCTCAGGCACACTGGTTTTCCATGATATGTAGTTTTCTTAGGTTAAAAAGAATATAAATCAGATAAAGGCACATTAAGGGGAGAGGAAAAAGTCAGATTTTTTCCCCTACATATAATACATGATGAAAGAAAAGCCTGGTGACTGGAGCAGAACAATTTGTCCTTATATAAGACAGCCTCACCTCTGCAGGAAATATAGTCACCCTGCCTGCGTCATTTCTGCCTTTCCTAGCCCTATCTTCTGGCACTGTGATAACCAAAAAGTGCTCCTATACATCTTCAAATACTCCCAGTTAAGATTCACCATGTAAGAGGAACATGCTTATGGTACAACAATGCTGGTGGACGCAGCGAACGCCTGTCAGATGTTGTTTGGTTGCTAAGTCACGCCCGACTCTTCTGGGACCCCATGGACTGTAGTCTTCCAGGCTCCTCTGTCCATGGGGTTCTCCAGGCAAGAATACTGGAGTGGGTTGCCATTTCCTTCTCCAGGGGATCTTCCCCACCCAGGGATCAAATCTGCCTCTCCTGCACGGGCAAGTGGATTCTTTATCACTGAGCTACCTGGGAAGTCCACCTGCCAGATACTAAACCACACATTATTGCCTCACACTTAACCCTGGATTCATGGGGTTCTCCAGGCAAGAATACTGGAGTGGGTTGCCATTTCCTTCTCCAGGGGATCTTCCCCACCCAGGGATCAAATCTGCCTCTCCTGCACGGGCAAGTGGATTCTTTATCACTGAGCTACCTGGGAAGTCCACCTGCCAGATACTAAACCACACATTATTGCCTCACACTTAACCCTGGATACACTAATCTCTAGTGAAAGAACTTTAGGCACTTGCTTGGGTGAATATTTGCAAGCAGATGAAACTTCCTGCACTACTCGAATCACAGGAAGACAAACTGTTCATGGTTAGGTCAACCCTGACTGAGCCCCACCGTGGAAATCTCCATGAACTTCAACACCAAGCAGTTCTGCTCCATCCTGCCAATTTCTTCAGCAGGGATGGCTTATCCATAGACTACGTAGGATTTCTTAGGGTTTGCTTGAGGACACAGCTCTACAGAACACAGTATAACTATCTTATCTGCCACTGCCAAAATTTATTTATTACTACACTATCTCATGTAGTTATAAATTTATGTAGAGGAAATGTTTAAGCAACTGTATTATAAATGGGGGAGAGCAACAAACTGTGGTGCTGGAGAGGACTCCTGAGAGTCCCTTGGACAGCAAGGAGATCAAATCAGTCCATCCTAAAGGAAATCAACCCTGAATATTCATTGGAAGGACTGATTAAAAAAAAAAAAAAAAAGAAAGAAAGAAAGGCAAGAAGGATGGATGAATGTGTCTTCTTTGGCTGTAAAAATAAGCATCATGATAACTTGGCTTCTGAACAATGAGCTTGCCCTTTGGCTGGCCTGCAGTGGTGACCACAGGGTTAGAACAGTGGCCAGAACTGAGTTTTTATCATGAAGGGGCCCCCAGATTTCTGTTGTAAAGATCTCATCTCTAGGAGACCTTGTGCTCAGAAGCGCGACCCCATCCAGTTTAAATATGCGCCTAGCAATCTCTTTTCTCCCTTGTCCCAGGGTCTTCACTTGGAACAGTCCCTGGAGAAATCAATGTCCCACCTTTTCCTTGTATCAGGATGACTCCTATATGTGTGGATGAGACAGTGAGACAGAGATGCAGGCAAAGATGGGGCTTGTACAGGAAAGGGAAGAAACCAGTAGACCGGGATCACAGGAAAATTTTGTTTCTTATCTCTGCAGTCAGAATTCTTTTACCTTTTATGAGGCTTAGTTTATAGTTTGTTTCCAGGGTATTATCAGTACAAAGTTCAGCCCTCACATTTTGGCAATTACAATCAGAGGGTAAGCTTGTTTTCCAGGAATTATTAAGCAATTATCACCCTATTCTACTGATAGCCCATCCTGGATCTAAGTTCAGACAACATCACATTGAAATAGGACTTCACTTTTAGCTGTTTGGAAAACACTTATTGATTTCCTCCATCTTGACTCCTGGTCCTATTTTAAATATCTTCAAATTCCTGATAACACACACTGGCATTTGCTCAAGGCTAATTTTAGCACGTTCTTTTTAAAGAGGCTGCTAAACACAGATCTCAGACTCACCAAATCATTTGAGGATTTTATTTTTCCACATACTAAAAAAAGTCCACGTGTTTATGTTTGCATGATCCCCAAGTGGTCTTTAGGAAGAGAGTAGGCAGGTCAGTTCTCTAAATCTATCACTGCTAGAGCCCAGGGGCAGGCTGCAGTACTTGAGAACTCCGCTGTCAGGGCAATCTTCTCCAGGAGGACAAAACTTATGCTGCAAGATTGCTAACTCAGCAGGTGCGGGGAGAAGCACAGACGCTGGCAGGTGCTAATAAAAAAAAACCTGGAGGAGAACAAAGGGCGCCTTCTCTGAACTCCTCCAAAAACGTCACCCACAGGAAGTCAGGCTTTGTCTGGGAGGCACGTGGGCTGCATCACGGCCCACTGGGCAGAACGAGATCAATGCTAGCCAATGTCCACAACGGGCTCAATGCAGGCTATTGTGGTGGCTGGAACAACTTGAGGGATGACTGCAGGATAAACTCCACCTGTTCCTACATCCTGAAATACCTGTGTCATTGAGTGGGCTGCCGGCCGCCTTTCTCCTTCCCATGTCTAAGTCATCTTCAACCTAAAAATCTCCCAAGGTTATGCTGTCCTGTCTTAAACATCGCCTAGCTTCTCCATTTCTTACATGTCCTCTGATATTCTGAAGTTAGATCTGCACATAAACATGTGTGAGAGGCTGGGAGTGCAAAACAGAGCAGGCTGATTTCCAAGAGACTTACTGATTTAATTCCATTGCCTCCTACACCCCTGCCTGCCCTGATCATGGCTGTGCTTATAAATTAGACCAGGTCCATTTCGGGGCTTCCCCATCTCCTCAGGCACACTGGTTTTCCATGATATGTAGTTTTCTTAGGTTAAAAAGAATATAAATCAGATAAAGGCACATTAAGGGGAGAGGAAAAAGTCAGATTTTTTCCCCTACATATAATACATGATGAAAGAAAAGCCTGGTGACTGGAGCAGAACAATTTGTCCTTATATAAGACAGCCTCACCTCTGCAGGAAATATAGTCACCCTGCCTGCGTCATTTCTGCCTTTCCTAGCCCTATCTTCTGGCACTGTGATAACCAAAAAGTGCTCCTATACATCTTCAAATACTCCCAGTTAAGATTCACCATGTAAGAGGAACATGCTTATGGTACAACAATGCTGGTGGACGCAGCGAACGCCTGTCAGATGTTGTTTGGTTGCTAAGTCACGCCCGACTCTTCTGGGACCCCATGGACTGTAGTCTTCCAGGCTCCTCTGTCCATGGGGTTCTCCAGGCAAGAATACTGGAGTGGGTTGCCATTTCCTTCTCCAGGGGATCTTCCCCACCCAGGGATCAAATCTGCCTCTCCTGCACGGGCAAGTGGATTCTTTATCACTGAGCTACCTGGGAAGTCCACCTGCCAGATACTAAACCACACATTATTGCCTCACACTTAACCCTGGATACACTAATCTCTAGTGAAAGAACTTTAGGCACTTGCTTGGGTGAATATTTGCAAGCAGATGAAACTTCCTGCACTACTCGAATCACAGGAAGACAAACTGTTCATGGTTAGGTCAACCCTGACTGAGCCCCACCGTGGAAATCTCCATGAACTTCAACACCAAGCAGTTCTGCTCCATCCTGCCAATTTCTTCAGCAGGGATGGCTTATCCATAGACTACGTAGGATTTCTTAGGGTTTGCTTGAGGACACAGCTCTACAGAACACAGTATAACTATCTTATCTGCCACTGCCAAAATTTATTTATTACTACACTATCTCATGTAGTTATAAATTTATGTAGAGGAAATGTTTAAGCAACTGTATTATAAATGGGGGAGAGCAACAAACTGTGGTGCTGGAGAGGACTCCTGAGAGTCCCTTGGACAGCAAGGAGATCAAATCAGTCCATCCTAAAGGAAATCAACCCTGAATATTCATTGGAAGGACTGATGCTGAAGCTGAAGCTCCAATACTTTGGCCACCTGATACAAAGAATCAATTCACTGGAAAAGACCCTGATGCTGGGAAAGACTGAGGGCAGGAGGAGAAGGGGGAAACAGAGGATGAGATGGTTGGATGGCATCACTGACTCAATGGACATGAGTCTGAGCAAACTCCAGGAGATGGTGAAGGACAGGGAAACCTGGTGTGCTGCAGTTCACGGGGTTGCAAAGAATAGGACATGACTTAGCAACTAAGCAACAACAAAGAGATATGGAGCTTCCCAGGTGATGCAGTGGTAAGAACCCACCTGCCAGTTAAGAAGACATGGGTTCGATCACTGGGTCAGGAAGATCCGTTGGAGAAGGAAATGGCATTCTTGCCTAGGAAATCCCATTGACAGGGAGGGGAGCCTGGTGGGCTACAGTGCATGGGGTCACAAAGAGTCAGACACGACTGAGAGACTGAGAATATGCACGCACACACACAAAGGGACATAAAAGGAAATAAAGGAGGTCCTACACTACAAACAGTTAAATGACAATACTAGTGATCACTTAACCAGTGATAAGACACACACAGAGACACACACGCACACTCAAAGT
The DNA here is from genome assembly GCA_006410635.1 of Cephalophus harveyi. NCBI lineage: Eukaryota > Metazoa > Chordata > Mammalia > Artiodactyla > Bovidae > Cephalophus > Cephalophus harveyi. The sequence goes on along the minus strand of SJYT01003478.1, from coordinate 480,933 downwards.
ATATTCAAAGACACTATAAATAAACCAAAATAAAATACTTAAATGAAATAAAAAGCCTCTTAGCTTTTTCATGCTATCATGAGGAATAAATGAAGGGAGAAGGGATTTTTTATTGATTGAAACTTGAAATGATGGTATTAGCTTACAATTAACTAGATTGTTTTCTCTACATAGAGAATGTGGGTTTGAAATAAATATATATTAACATTTATTTGATACTTTTGAGTTAGATCCTGAAAACCCATACCAGTTAGATGTTTAGTAGCAAAACAGTAAGATGACTGAGGTTTATTTTCTCCTGTGAATTTACAACATTCTTGTAAGTGGCATCAGGCAGATAGTATTTAGAATCATCTTATAGGAGAAAAAATTATGTCTTCAAGAAGTTCAGTGATTCAGAAAATTGTAGATCTAAGATTAAAACCCATCTTATTTCAAGTACGGTAATCATGAAAAGGCATTAGTTGCATGAAAGAATGGATGGTGGTAATTTAACTTTCCACTTACATTTCAATAGCTTTCAGTTTGATTATCTTTCTTGTCACTGAGTCAGTGTAACTCAATTGTTTCACTTTTCCTCACCATTACTAGAAATATTCATTCATTGGAAGGACTGATGCTGAAGCTGAAATTCCAATACTTTGGCCACCTGATGTGAAGAACTGACTCACTGGAAAAGACCCTGATGCTGGGAAAGATTGAAGACGGGAGGAAAAGGAGACAACAGAGGATGAGATGGTTGGATGGCATCACCAACACAATGGACATGAGTCTGAGTAAGCAGAGTACATCATGCAAAATGCCAGGCTGGATGAAGCACAAGCTGGAATCAAGATTTCTGGGAGAAATATCAATAACCTCAGATATGCAGATGACACCACCCTCATGGCAGAAAGTGAAGAAGAACTAAAGAGCCTGTTGATGAAAGTGAAAGAGGAGAATGAAAAAGTTGGCTTAAAACTCAACATTCAGAAAACTAAGATCATGGCATCCGGTCCCATCACTTCATGGCAAATAGACGGGGAAACAATAGAAACAGTGAGAAACTTTATTTTGGGAGGCTCCGAAATCACTGCAGACGGTGACTGCAGCCATGAAATTAAGACACTTGCTCCTTGGAAGAAAAGCTATGACCAACCTAGACAGCATATTAAAAAGCAGAGACATTACTCTGCTGACAAAGGTCTGTCTAGTCAAAGTTATGGTTTTTCCTTTGGTCATGTATGGATATGAGAGTTGGACTATAAAGAAAGCTGAGTGTGGAAGAATTGATGCTTTTGAACTGTGGTGTTGGAGAAGACTCTTGAGAGTCCCTTGGACTGCAAGGAGATCCAAGCAGACCATCCTAAAGGAAATCAGTCCTGAATATTCATTGGAAGGACTGATGCTGAAGCTGAAGCTTCAATACTTTGGCCACCTGATGTGAAGAACCAACTCACTGGAAAAGAGCCTGATGCTGGGAACGATTGAAGGCAGGAGGAGAAGGGGACACAGAGGATGAGATGGTTGGATGGCATCATGGACATGAGTTTGAGTAAAGTCCGGGAGTTGGTGATGGACAGGGAAGCCTGGCATGCTGTAGTCCATGGGGTCGCAAAGAGTTGGACATGACTGAGTGGCTGAACTTAACTGAACTAGAAGTATCACTTCTGTCTCTTCTGTTATCTAGAGTTCAGTTGCTTCATTTTGACTCTAATACCGTGAACATTTGTCCTAAAATGTTTTTAGACATTTCTTCAGAGGTATTGCAAGAAAGAAGCTATTTTATTACATGATACTGAATGATATTTTTATCTAGAGCAGAGTTCATCTACTAAATAATTTTCAAAATGATATAAATATTTTGTTTTTGACTAACATGAATTTTTTGTTTATTTCCTTGGTGACTGGGTCATACAGGTGAATATGGCAAAACCCCACTCAGAGCTCAAAAGAACAGCACACAGTGAACCAAGTGTGAGAAAAGGAGCCGACACTCCAGGTGGAGGGAAACACAGGGCAATTGGGTGCAATACTGCTAGATACTGTTGGTTTAGAGTTAACCTTTTCATTCCCGTGCTGACACAGACTCTCCATCTTTTGCTACATGTCTGCCTGATCCATGCTGAAAGAGACCTCAGGGCTCTTGTAGCTGAATAATGTGTCTGTGATACATGTGGATGTTTTGAATCAAGAAGTTCATCAGAACCATGGACCTCACCTGCCCAACATAGGCCACCTTTGAGACTGACTGACACGGTTCCTTCTTCCTATGTAGTATATTTAAAATAGCAATAAACTTGGAGTCAGAAAGCCTGAGCTTGATATAGTGGACATCTATTGGTTGCTCTAATGTTGTCCATGTGGGAATTTAAAATATTTCAGTACAAAAACCAAGAGATGACTGGGTACAAATTAACCCTAATCTTTAGCACAATTAATTAGCATTTTGAGACTCTTTAATCAAGCCTCTACATGCCACTTTCAGAAGTGGTTACTCGCTTCACCTACCCTTGTGTGAAAAGTACACTAGAGGATCTACTGAGTAGCATAAAATACATCAGTAATAATTTGTTGCTGGTGAAATGTGTGATGCTCAAATTGGCTGAGGCTGATCAGGAATGCTGCACAGTCATTTCCAGAAGTGAAGTGATAAAAATCTAGCAGGTCAGCTAGTTTCGCCCTGTGCCAACTGGAAGACAAGAACATAAAAAACAATCAAATGCTTAGGAATACATTTAATGAAGGAGGTGAAAGATCTGTACAATAAGAATGACAAAACACTGATGAAAGTAATTGAAAAGGATGCAAATAAATGAAAAGATATTCCACATTCATGTGCTGGAAGAATCAATATTGTTAAAATGCCTATACTACTCAAAATGAGCTACAAAGTCAGTGCAATCTCTATAAAAATTCCAATGGAATTTTTCAAAGAAATATTTTTAAAAATCCTAAAATTCATATGAAATCACAAAGGACCTTGAACAGTAAAAACCATTTTGAGCAGGAAGAACAATTAGAGGCATCACACTTCCTGATTTCAAAATATACTACAAAGCTACAGTAATCAAAACAGTATAATAGCAGAATTTTTAAAAAAGATGCATGACAAAACCTCAATGAGTCATCATCTTATATCTGTGAGATGGCTATCATCAAAAAGACAAAAGACAAGTATTGGTGAAGATGTTCGGAAAAGGGAATGTAAATTAGTACAGACATGGAAAATGGTATAGCAGTTTCTCAAAAAAAAAAAAAAAAGAAACTACCACATGGCCCAGTAACCCCATTTCTGAGTATATCCAAAAGAAATAAAACCAGAACCTGGAAGAAATACCCACACTCCTATGTTCAGTTCAACATTATTCACAATAGCTCAGATATAGGAACAACCCAAGTGTCCATTGATGGATGAATGGATAAAGAATATATGGTATAAATATATACAGTGGAACATTTTTTTTTTTTAAAAAAAGAAGGAAATCCTGTCATTTGTGACAACATGGATGAAGCTGGGGGACATTAAGTGAAATAAATCACTCAGAGAACAACAAATATTGCATAATACGGCATACATGGAATCTCCAAAAATTGGGTTCATAGATTCAGAGAGTAGAAAGGTGGTTGCCAGGGACTGGGATGGGATAAATGGGGAGATGATGGTCAAAGGGTACAGAGTTAATCATGGAAGATGAGTAAGTCCTGTCAATCTAATGTACACCATGGTGTATTGTGGGACTCACTTGGAGGTCCACTGGTTAAGAACTTACCTTGCAAAGCAAGGGATGCAGGTTTAATTCCTGGTCAGGGAACTAAGATCTCACATGCTGTGGAGCAACTAAACCGACGTACCACAACCAGAGAGCCTGTGCACCACAACAAAGGATCCCGCATGACGCAGCAAAGATCCCACATGCTGCAACTAAGACCTGATGCGGCCAAATAAATGAATAATAATAATAACACTGTATCATGTACTTGTAATTTGCTAAGAGAGTAGATCTTAAGTATTCGACCATTTACCCACACGCCCCCATCACACACACAAATGTTAACTCAGTGAGGTGATTGAAATGTTAATTGACTTGATTGTAGTAATCATTTCACAAATTATACTTGATCAAAACATCACATTTACACCATTAATATACACAATTTTTATTTGTCAATTATACCTCAATCAAGCTGGGGTGAAAAAAAAAAAAGAGAGAGAGACCAAATTTAAAGTCAATTTGCACATGATACCTGGAAAAATCTCCTGTTTCTGCCTCTGCGCTCACAAAGTAGTTGCCTGTGTCTTAATCTTAACTGTATTTCTCACTACTTTACTATGCTTATGACTCTACATCTCTCTACCCCTTTGAGAGAAGATTTCAGCAAGGGCAAGGCCAAGGGACTACTGATCTCCAGCACCTGTTTGGCACATGGTTAGATGTGATACATGTGTCTCCAGGCATGAGCAATGGATGGTCTCTAAGCAGTATAACAGGCATTCCTGGTAGCTCAGTGGAAAAGAAGCCACCTGCCAGTGAAGGAGATGCAGGATTAATCCCTGGGTTGGGAAGATCCCCTGGAGAAGGAAATGGCAACCCACTCCAGTATTCTTGCCTGGGAAATCCCATGGACAGAGGAGGCTGGCGGACTACAATCCATGGAGTTGCAAAGAGTCGGACACAACTTAGCAACTCAGCATGCATGCAAGCATGCTGTCTGATGGCCCTACATCCAAAACCAGCCCAGCCACTCATATAACCTCTTTAGTCCACCTATTCATTTGTAATAATGGGTTACAGGCTTACAGGCTTATTAGAATAACTTAAGTATCAATACTTTAACATTACACCTGGCAGTAATTAGCATGCACATTGCATATGACTGATTAGGACTAGTTTGTCTGCAGTTCATACCTGAAAACCTGAGAATAAATGGAAAAATAATATTCTTAATCCAGATAGATATATTGTCCATTTTTGACCCAGTCAATCTTAACCACATATTGTGAACTAAACTCATTGTTTAAAATTTCCTAGGGGCAGCAGCACAGCTGTCTCACGAGTGTGCACATAGTAACCAGAGACCCACACGACGAGCATTTACATATGAAAAACGTTTCTAAACATTGACCCATAGGAACTAATACACACCAACACTTATGAACATTCTTATTTTTCTTACTCCTTAGGATTTTCTTACCTTTTTCTTTCATTTCAAAAGCAACATCTATGGGGACTTCCCTAGTGATCCAGTGGTTAAGAGTCCACGGTTTCAACGCAGAGGATGTGCAGGTTCAATCCCTGGTTGGGTAACTAAGATCACTTATGCCTTATGGCACGGCAGGAAAAAGAAAGGAAGGAAGAGCAAGCAAGAAAGAAAAGAAATACACGAATGCAAAGATACTTTCTTCCCTTCTTCCCTCAAGCCAATTGCCATCTAGGAGTGAATGTGGTTCATGCTTCCTAAGCTTTAAAACTAAGACGCTTACTCCTTGGAAGAAAAGTTATGACCAACCTAGATAGTATATTCAAAAGCAGAGACATTGCTTTGCCAACTAAGGTCCATCTAGTCAAGGCTATGGTTTTTCCCGTGGTCATGTATGGATGTGAGAGTTGGACTGTGAAGAAGGCTGAGCACCGAAGAATTGATGCTTTTGAACTGTGGTGTTGGAGAAGACTCTTGAGAGTCCCTTGGACTGCAAGGAGATCCAACCAGTCCATTCTGAAGGAGATCAGCCCTGGGTGTTCTTTGGAAGGAATGATGCTAAAGCTGAAACTCCAGTACTTTGCCCACCTCATGTGAAGAGTTGACTCATTGGAAAATACTCTGATGCTGGGAGGGATTGGGGGCAGGAGGAGAAGGGGACGACAGAGGATGACATGGCTGGATGGCATCACTGACTCAATGGACGTGAGTCTGAGGAGTTGGTCCGGGAGTTGGTGATGGACAGGGAGGCCTGGCGTGCTGCGATTCATGAGGTCGCAAAGAGTCAGACACAACTGAGCGACTGAACTGAACTGAACTGAATGATTATTTCAGAGATTGTATTGGGTCCAACAGACTGTTTTATCTACCTTGGAGAAACTGAAAATTTATACAAAACTCAACAACTGAAAGTCTAGTTGTGTCATAAAATATGAGAAATGAAGACAGAGAGGCAAAGGAAAACCATCTCTGGAAGCTTGAAAGTCAGACGTTTTTAACTGAAGAAGATTCGGAAGTGGTTGCTTTCAGAAGATATTAAACCTGACCCCTGATTTCATCAGGACTGGGCTCCAAAGGGATCCTTCCCACTAGAAAGCCACCACCAAGTAAACATGACAGAGATTGTCATTCCCCTTGTCACTCAGAAGAGCCATCTGCTCCTGAGTTAAAGTCATTTTCCATTAAATTCACCAGCATGCTAATTAAAGAATGGCTGGAGGATGCTGAAGCTGCCAGATGCTATGAAGATATATCACTGTCTTTTTATATGGTTAGGCAAACGTTTAATTAAACCCGCAGCTGCTGTGTGTCTGCTTAACCCACCAACACAGCTAAACCTCATTTACCTGAGAAAAATCATTTCGTATTAGTGTCTTCCAAGAGGTAAAACAACTTAAAACAGACTTTGCTGAAATATTTAATGTCTTTGTACATGATTTAATTAAATGCATCAGTAATTACATCAGGGCAACTTGAACCTGACTTTCCCTGGGGTTCCTGTTGTGTCTTCTGATAGCTAATCAGATGTCTCCTCAATGGTACCCTTCTTTGGAGGAATAGAATTACAGGAAGTCTAAGTATCAGTGTGGATGCTCAGTCTGTCTCTATTACATTTTACTTGGGCATATGAGTTTTAATGCATTTAAAAGGCCTCTTTGGAAAGAAAGAGAAATCCAAGAGGAGATGGCAACAAAACACAGGGCCAGGATTTTCTTGCTCTAGAATTCTTGCTTATGACTAACAGAGTCATTAGCCAGCACTGTGGGCCTGTCCTGACCACTCTCTTTAAGAAAATTTACAGTTATTTTCTTTGACCAACAAAATAAAGTTTTGTTGGCATTTTCAATTTATGCACATTCTTCTTTTTCATTGAGTACCATATTGTGATCATCAGTGGATTTTAGCGGGAAATCATGCTACATATGACAAAATTCAAAACCAAATTTTAATTCATAATGGATCCTGACTTCAGGTCAAGAAGAAGATCACGTCTGAACTGAGAGCCTTGTAGACTGGATGTCGTCTCTCTCTCTTTTTTTCAAATTAATTTATTTAGTTGGCTGTGTCAAGTCTTAGTTTAGTCAGTTCAGTCATTCAGTCGTGTAGGACTCTTTGCAACCCCATGGACTGCAGCACATCAGGTCTCCCTGTCCATCACCAACTCCCAGAGCTCACTCAAACTCATGTCCATTACGTTGGTGATGCCATCCAACCATCTCATCCTCTGTCATCTCCTTCTCCTCCTGCCCCCAATCCCTCCCAGCATCAGGGGCTTTTCCAATGAGTCAGTTCTTTGCATGAGGTGGCCAAAGTATTGGAGTTTCAGCTTCAGCATCAGTCCTTCCAAGGAATATTCAGGACTGATCTTTAGGATGGACTGGTTTGATCTCCTTGCAGTCCAAGGGACTCTCAAGAGTCTTCTCCAACACCGCAGTTCAAAAGCATCAATTCTTCACTGCTCAGCCTTCTTTATAGTCTTTATAGTCTCAGTTGCAGCATACCAGATCTTCCGCTGTGGAGCGTGGACTCTAGTTGTGGTGCAAGGGCTTAGTTGCTCTGGAGCTTGTGGGATCTTAGTTCCCTGAGCAGGGATTGAACCCACTTACCCTGCATTGCAAGGCAGGTTCTTGACCACTGGACCACTGGGAAGTCCCTGGATGTAGTCTCTTTCATCGATCGGTTTTTAAGGATCACACTCAGTGCAAAGCGGGGAAGAAAGGGGTTAGAGGTCTGCTGAGAGTCAAGCTTCAGCTGCAGCCAGCTTTGCCTCCTTGCTTGGCCAGTCCTACAATGCTAGAACAGCAAAGCTGGTGAGCTGGTTTGCCCCAAAGAAGCAGTGGCAGAATAAAACAGCCAAAGAGGACCGTCATCCACCTGGATTCATGCTGCAAATCTAAGCCAACGAGTTTTGGATTCTATTGGCTCTCTCTTGCCAGCATGCTTGGTCTCCTATGAAGGACTAGCCAAGCACAACTGAACCATCAGTTTCCCTCAGACTTTCCAGCAGAGGCCGTTTCCCTCCTGGAGGAGCTGGGGAGAAACAGCCAGGGACCATTTCGATGGGTCAGATTCTGGATGTGCCATTGATGGGGTGGCACAGTGAACTTTGTGGTTTTCTTTCTTGCTAAGGAGCCTGAGGGAGTTTGTTTAGAGAAAATGTGTGACATCGAAAGTTTGATGTGGTAAATATTTTATCACTCGAGTAATGAGACACCTGGTGCCTCACCAACTACCCTGGACTAATACTTGCTGTTTAGTCACTCAGTGGTGTCCAACTCTTTGGGACCCAATGGACCATAAAGCCGCCAGGCTCCTCTGTCCATGGGATTTGCCAGGCAAGAATACTGGAGTGGGTGGCCATGCCTTCCTCCAGGGGATCTTCCCAACCCAAGGATCCCCCAAATAAAAAAGAGCTCCTAAGGGTGAGAGCTGAGAATGCAATAGAGGAGACACCGAGGGGAGGCATGGAACCGTGGAGTAAGAGCCTAAAGGCAGGGCACTGACTTGCGAGCCTGCGGCATCCTGGTGAGGGTTTTGTTTCATTGTAATAGTGGCGAACTGCCTGAGTCTGAAATTCGTGGAACTAGCCTTTTCTATTTTGAGTCTGCTGTTGCTGGCATTTGTTTTTAAGAGGAACATTCACCATCCTATAACCAGGCTGGCTACGTACTGACAGCATGGACCACGACCATTAACCTACTGTTCTCTTCCTTATTCTTTATTTAGGAATCAGTTCAGTTCAGTTCAGTCACTCAGTCGTGTCCGACTCTTTGCGACCCCATGAATCGCAGCACACCAGGCCTCCCTGTCCATCACCAACTCCCGGAGTTCACTCAGACTCACGTCCATCGAGTCCGTGATGCCATCCAGCCATCTCATCCTCGGTCGTCCCCTTCTCCTCCTGCCCCCAATCCCTCCCAGCATC
>SJYT01003478.1:414668-471773 GCA_006410635.1 Cephalophus harveyi | reverse complement strand
TCACTCAGACTCACGTCCATCGAGTCCGTGATGCCATCCAGCCATCTCATCCTCGGTCGTCCCCTTCTCCTCCTGCCCCCAATCCCTCCCAGCATCAGAGTCTTCTCCAATGAGTCAACTCTTCACATGAGGTGGCCAAAGTACTGGAGTTTCAACTTTAGCATCATTCCTTCCAAAGAACACCCAGGGCTGATCTCCTTCAGAATGGACTGGTTGGATCTCCTTGCAGTCCAAGGGACTCTCAAGAGTCTTCTCCAACACCACAGTTCAAAAGCGTCAATTCTTTGGCGCTCAGCCTTCTTCACAGTCCAACTCTCACATCCATACATGACCACAGGAAAAACCATAGCCTTGACTAGATAAACAAGTGCAATCATGTATTAACACATACATGTGGAATGTAGAAAAATGGTATAGACAAACCTATTAGCAAAGCAGAAATAGAGACATAGACGCAGAGAACAAACATATGAACACAAGTGGGGAAAGAACGGTGGGACGGATTTGGGAGACGAATTTGGGAGATTGGGATTGATGTATATACATTATTGATACTATGGATAGAACAGGTAACTAATGAGAAACTTACTGTATGACACAAGGAGCTCTATTCAATGCTCTGTGGCGACCTAAGTGGGAAGGAAATCCAAAAGGGGAGATATATGTTTACATATGGCTGACTCACTTTGCCATACAGCAGAAACACAACACTGTAAATCAACCATGCCCCAATAAAAATGTTAGAATAAATAAATAAATGTAACTTTGTACTTGAAAAAAAAAAAAAAAAAAGGAATAAACTAGTGCAGAAACTGAGATGGCAAACACACAGAATTAATGTGGAGTTTCCTTTAAGCAAGTTGATGGGGAAATGTTACAGAATCATTGCCTACTTGGTCTGTTTTAAATCAGTCTTCAAAGTGTCCTCCCTTCTAAATATTCAATTGATTCTGTGAATTAAAAGAATCAGACAACCAGTTAGGAGGTTTACAGCTTGACTTGGGCCTTTCTGGTTTCAAATTTACAGCTTACTGCAACCTTCCCATTGGAAACAGTCCAAGAAAATGGTGCTGTGAACGCAGCTGCCTGGTGTATCTGCCATGGACATATGCTGGACTTAACGATATTAAATCCAAGGCTCTAAATACAGATAGGTTTGCCACCTGTTCTTCCATGGGGATCAACTGAGCCAGGTAAATTCTCTCTGGAGAGAAACTGAAAAGTGGAGAAAGGAAATATTCCTTCTAAAAACACACTAAGTAAACCAGTTTTTTAGATTCGTGAAAACCTAATTCATTACAAAAATTATTTGTGGTGACATAAATAAAGAGCTATTTACTATCCTGTGAGTCAACCAAAGATGAAAAAAATTAGTTACCAACGTTAATAGTCAATTATAGGAAAGTAATTGCAAGTATATCGTAACAATATTTTGCTCTTAATTTATAAATATGGCACTTATAGATGTCTACTTAGGAGGAAATGGCCTTTGATTGATTTCACAGCAGTGGGGTTATTCATTTTCACTTTTATCAGATGACTGGTTGTGGCTAAGAATGAAATTTGTGACTTTGTACTACGACAGACTGATTGATCTTTGCCTTATTTGTGCCAAACACTAAGAAGTTGAAATGTAGAGTCCAGAAAAGTCAGTTTGTAGACAACTGTTATGTGTGTTTTCAGGGAGGTTCCCAGTCCCTGTTCTCAACTATATCTAGAAGTATTAATTAATTAGCTACTAGCTAGCAGGAGTCGTAAAAGACACGGGTTAGATTCCTGGTTTGGGAAGATCCCCCAGAGAAGGGCATGGCAACCCACTCCAGTATTCTTGCCAGGAGAGTCCCAGGGAAAGAGGAGCCCGATGGGCTACAGTCCACAGGGTCCCAAAGAGTCAGACATGCCTCAAGTGACTTAGCATGCACATTAATTAATTAGCTACTAACTAACTAGAAGTAGCTAGCTTAGATGGGTTGTGCATTAATTTGGTGACATTGCCATAACAAAATACCACAGACTGCTTGATTTCAACAACAGAAATTTGTTTTCTCACAGCTCTCCAGGCTGGGAAGTCCAAGATCAGGATCCCAGGATGATCGACGTCTGGTGAGAGCTCTTTTGCTTTTGAGTATTCAGACAGCTGATTCTGTGTTCTAACACAGGAGAGAGAGAATCTTGTGTCTCTTTTATAAGGACATTGATCCCCATCATAAGCACCTCCCCTTATGACCTCATCTAAACCTGATAACTCCCAAAGACCTCATCTCCTAGTAGCATCACATTGAAGGTTAGAGCTTCAACATATGGATATTAGGGCAACACAATTCAGCCCAAAGCAGTGAGAATGAGAGATTTATCAATGCACTCTCAACTCATTTGTGTTCTTACCTTTTAGCAATCATTCTTGAACACTATTATGAGCATACAGAGAATGTGTAAATGATTAAAGCACACGTTTCCTAACCTTGAATAGTGCATAACCTGGTGAGGAAGTTAGACATGAAAATGAAAAATCACAATTGGATGTGACAATTATTATAAGAAATGTAAGAGAGAATATGCAGGGCTCTATTCCAGTGCAGTAGATTGGCTCATCATTAGTCTCTCTGAATTGAACTGAGAGCCAGTTACATGGCAGGCAACGTCCTCAGCACTCAGAATATATTAATAAAGATAAACAGACTATTAGCTCAGCCTGAAAGGTCCAGGGAAGATTTCTTGGAGAGACCGTGGTGTCTGTGCACCTTACATGATGAGAAAGAATTATTCAACTTGCAAAGTGAGTGATGGGCATTCCCGGCATGAGAAGAGAGTGCGCTCATACAATGGTGCAACACTGGGGCACAGCTCACTGGACAAGGTGGGTGGATCTCAAGATGCAGGCATGAGAACAGCTAGTGTTGATCATACGGTAAGGAGGGAAGCGAGATGGTAAGAAATGGTCAGATTCTGGATCTATTTTGAGATAGACTTATCGACTTGGATGTGTAAGAATGTGTCAAAGACAACCCAAAGATTTTTGTTCTGAGAAACTAGTAGAGTGGACTTATTATCTACATAAATAGAGGCTTGTAGTAGGAAAAGGTGTGTAGGAAGGGGCTGGCTGAAAATCTGGAAGAGGGTCATTTAAGCTTTCTTGAGTGGACTTGGGGCTGAAAAAGAATCAAGACTGAGGCACTCTTGAGGGAGCAGAAGTGCCAGAAGCTGTGGACTAATTAGATGAGGAAGAAGGAAGAGAGTGGAGTCTGGGATGAAGTCTGACTGAATGGGACAGTGTGGTCTTTCACCCGGACAGTGAGTACAGGGCAGGGAGCTTGTTGTGAGAGATACCAATCTCCACTTGGTACAGGTGACATTTAAAGGGCTTGTGAGACATCCAGGTGAAGATGCCCTTAAGGCCTCTGGACCAGAGGAGAAAGAGTGCCAGAAATTTAGGTCTTTCATATCGGTGGTGGAAACTGAAGCAATGAGATGGATGATAGATCATGTAGAGATGGAAGAGAAAGCAAGAAGAGGCAATATAAGGACAGAACTGAATATAGCAATATTTAAAGAGAAGAAGAACCTAAAGAGCGTCAATTCTTAGTTCCAACTTACCTGTTGAAGAAAACTACAAAGTGTCTGTTCAGAAGAGTCATTAGAGACTTAGAAATTGAGTGAGATTTTTATAATAATAAGACAACGAATTAGATTTCAAAGATCAAGAGGAAGGTCTACTAAAGCCTACTATGCTTTATATTTGAGAAATCTAGGTTATCTTGATTTAAGAAAATATTTTCTGTCTTTGTGCCAGTACCATACTGTCTTGATGACTGTGGCTTTGTAGTAGAGCCTGAAGTCAGGCAAGTTGATTTCTCCAGTTCCATTCTTCTTTCTCAAGATTGCTTTGGCTAGTCGAGGTTTTTTGTATTTCCATACAAATCTTGAAATTATTTGTTCTAGTTCTGTGAAAAATACCGCTGGTAGCTTGATAGGGATTGCATTGAATCTGTAGATTGCTTTGGGTAGTATACTCATTTTCACTATATTGATTTTTCCGATCCATGAACATGGTACATTTCTCCCTCTATTAGTGTCCTCTTTGATTTCTTTCATCAGTGTTTTATAGTTTTCCATATAGAGGTCTTCAGTTTCTTTAGGTAGATATATTCCTAAGTATTTTATTCTTTTCATTGCAACGGTGAATGGAATTGTTTCCTTAATTTCTTTTTCTACTTTCTCATTATTAGTGTATAGGAATGCAAGGGATTTCTGTGTGTTGATTTTATATCCTGCAACTTTACTATATTCATTGATTAGCTCTAGTAATTTTCTGGTGGAGTCTTTAGGATTTTCTATGTAGAGGATCATGTCATCTGCAAACAGTGAGAGTTTTACTTCTTCTTTTCCAATTTNGCAATAAATGCTGGAGAGGGTGTGGAGAAAAGGGAACCCTCTTACACTGTTGGTGGGAATGCAAACTAGTACAGCCACTATGGAGAACAGTGTGGAGATTCCTTAAAAAACTGCAAATAGAACTGCCTTATGACCCAGCAATCCCACTGCTGGGCATACACACCGAGGAAACCAGAATTGAAAGAGACACATGTACCCCAATGTTCATTGCAGCACTGTTTATAATAGCCAGGACATGGAAGCAACCTAGATGTCCATCAGCAGATGAATGGATAAGAAAGCTGTGGTACATATACACAATGGAGTATTACTCAGCCATTAAAAAGAATTCATTTGAATCAGTTCCAATGAGGTGGATAAAACTGGAACCTATTATACAGAGTGAAGTAAGCCAGAAAGAAAAACACCAATACAGTATACTGACACATATATATGGAATTTAGAAAGATGGCAATGATGACCCTGTATGCGAGACAGCCAAAGAGACACAGATGTATAGAACGGAATTTTGGACTCGGTGGGAGAGGGAGAGGGTGGGATGACTTGGGAGAATGGCATTGAAACATGTATACTATCATGTAAGAAACGAAGTGCCAGCCTATGTTCAATACAGGATACAGGATGCTTGGGGCTGGTGCACAGGGATGATCCAGAGAGAGGATATGGGGTGGGAGGTGGGAGGGGGATTCAGGATTGGGAGCTCGTATACACTCGTGGTGGATTCATGTCAATGTATGGCAAAACCAATACGGCATTGTAAAGCAAAATAAAGTAAAAATAAAATTTAAAAATATATATTTAAGGCTTTTAATTAAATATATTATACAAAAGTGTATGACATATCATGAAGTTTGATATTTTTTCATAAACTGAACATACTCATTTAACCAGAATCTAGAAAAAGAAATTGCAAATTTACTGACACTTCAGAAGCCCCTCCTTGTGCTTTCATCCACTTACTATTCCTCAAGGTGACAGTTACTCTGACTTCTGACAGCTCAGATTACTTTAGACAGTTTATGTAGGGCAACACAATTCAGTCCATAGCAGTTAGCACAAAAGACTTATAAAAGGAATCATACATTATCTATTCTCTTGTATGCTCAACTTTATGCCTGAGAGATTCATCTGTGTGTGTATACACACACACACACACACAAATATATATATCATCCGTTTTTCTCCATATGATATTCCATTGAGTGAATATTCCATGATACAGTCTTCACTTTTTAAAGTCAATGAGCATTTGGGTAGCTTCCAGTTTGGGGCTACATAATGCTATTAATATTCTAGATGATGCCTTTTGATGACTATATTATAGGAATGGACTTATTGGATCATAAGACATGCCTACATTCAGCTTTACTTTTTCCAAGTGATAGTACCAGTTTACATTCAAGCAGCAATGTATGAGTTCCAGTAAAACTGAAAGCTTTCAGGGAAGAACATGTTGCAGTTGACTCTCTTCACTGAGAATAAAATGTCCAAATCTCCAAACTAGATAATACAATATTTTTTCATTTTAATTTTCCATTGGCTAAACAACTAGTGATAGCAATAGATCTGGTACTATGTGTATAATTTGCATTAATTTATTTGTAAACTATAACCCCCTTGTCTTATACCTAAACTCTGACTTTCTCAAAGCCTAACTCAAAGTTACTGTTTCCATAAGGTTTATCCTCCAATTAACAACAATGTCATTCATGTAAACTCTTTTTCACTTTATACTGTTTATGTTCCAACTCTTATTTTGGTTATATTGTGTATCTTATCATCTCTGATTGATTACTGGTTTGAGGGCAGGAATTGTACTTAAAAAAAAATTGTCTGCTCCATATGGGCTTTTGCTCATAAAGGGAGATTTTCACTTACTCCTTCAGTGAATAAATAATTTTCACGTTTATTATGATGAGTCCCACTCATTTATTTCTAACATCGCTGTGTGTCAGTATTGCTGTACCTTAGAGAACAAATGACTAAAGACTCGATTTCGTAATATTTTAGTTTGAAGCTCATCTCCAACTAGCCCCAGGGAGCAGGGTGTGGGAAGGAATGCAGAGAGAAGGCAGAAAGTCAAGCAATTTTTATTGTTCAGAGGAATGCAGTGCAATATGCTCTCTCGGAGCTCTGGGAATTTAAGGATCCGAGGGACGGCTGGCAGCTTGGGTTTGCATATGCAGCACTGTTGGGGAATGCTCATATGGTGTGCGATTGTGCGGTGCCTGGAGCTGACAGCACCATCTGTTCCTTGCTTTATTGCTCACTGAGACTTAGTCTCACTCTCCAAATGAGCACACTTGCATGTACACACATACACACACAGAACCCAACCTCTACTCTAGCCTAAACAGAAAACACTTGACTGACTTTCCATCGCAGGTTTCCATCTCAGCAGGAAATTCAAATGAGTCAGGTATCTGAATACAGCCAGAGTGGGGTCCTCCAGTTTTTCATGAACTGTGAGGTCCAAGTGGCCAGGGAACCAGCAATCGCCTCATGCAAAGCCACTCAGCATGGAAGATGAGTTATAATGACAGATGGCACCAGTCAAAAAAAAAAAAAGTAGCTCTAGAGAAAGAAACATGCAGGAAGGCTATCGGTAGTACGAGTATAGAAGTCAGACATGGGAGATGTAATAAAATTGTAGTAGGAGATTGTCGAAACAATTTTTAAGAATTGTTAAGAACAATTTTGTTGTGTATACTGTGCATCTATCCATTGTTTAGAAATAGTAGTTATTTGTTCATATCATCAACTACAGAAAAACAGTGGAGCTCGATGTTCCACAGATGCAACTCTGTTGTAGGAGATCACGTGCCCAAAACAGAAACGCAGAAGGTAAGCAACGTGATTAATGAGCCGGAGGCGCAGAGAACATATGTCCAGTATTTTCTGTGATTGTCTCAATTTCAGGTAATCTTATTTTTAAAAAATGACTGAAAGTGACAATATTTGATCACACAGTTTAATGTATATACAGTGGTAATTCTTTTTTATTAATTTTTATCAGACTACAATTACTTTATAATGTTGTGTTAGTCTCTGTTGTACAGCAGAGTGAATCAGCTACACGTATACATATATCCCCCCTCTTGTTTGGATTTCCTTCCCAGTTAGGTCACCACAGAGCATTAAATAGAGTTCCCTTGATGCATGGAATATTTTATTTGAAAAGTGTTATACAATTGAAAGTCTTTTCCCATAAAAAAATTTCACAAATCAAAAGGAGTCTTTTTTTTTTTTTTTTTTTTCAGAAGAGGAATCTTGGTTTTGGATTCAGAAAGTCATTGTAATGATGGCCTTGAGAATATGGAGATGGATATCAATGTCAGTGTATGTGTGTGGGCAGAGCAAGGATCGCTTTCAGCAGGATGTTTGAATTATCCAAAAAATATCTTCCATTACAAAACACAGAGAAATAATGGACAAGGCACAAGTACTCTTTCCAGTGTGTTCACCAAGCTTGTAGGACAGTAAGAAGCAATTCCTCTGTGACCAAAATGAAAAGGAAACTGAAAACCTTCGAGGGAAGTTTGTAAGCTGAACCGGTGGAAGATTCCTTTTTTGGAGGAAGGAGGAACTTTCAGAGTCTCTGAGCTTCTATTTTATGTTCCCAAAAGACTAGACCCTGGGTAGCCTGGAGAAATGTTTAAGTCCAAACAGGGTATCTGCATAGTTTCAAAGTGTCTCCCTACAAATGTGTAGTAATTTACAAAGGGAAAAGTAGTAAGTTTACAGAAGAGCTTCCTGGCAGGTGTCACCTTAGCCAAGTGATCATGGTTAACATGATGATGGTTCCATATTGACGTCAGGTACCCCTGATAACAATGCACTGGGGAAGGAACATCGCTTCTGTCCAATCCTTCCCAACAAGGCAGGACCTCAGCATGAGAGAACATCGAACAAATCCAAAGTGAGGGACATTCCACAAAATAACTGTGCATGAAAAGTATCAAATTCATGAAAGACAAGAGAAGAAGGAGGCACTGTCACAGACTGGAGGTGACAGAGAAGACGCAACCACTACATGTAATGTGAGATCCTGGGTCACAGCCTAGAGCAAAAAATTGACATTAATGGAAACCCCGGTGAATCTGGTTGTATCTTATTCATTTTATTAACTTCAGTTAATAATATCATAGCAGGGTTAATTTCTATTCTTTTGATAAATGTACTGTGCTCATGAAAGACGCTCAGGTAAGGCAAAGGTATACATGGTTAGGAAAGACGTTCATCTGAAGACAAAGAGTGTGTAAGAACACTGTACAGTTTTTGTAATTCTTGAGAGCTAAAATTATCTCCAAAAAATTAACTGTTACAAAAGAAAAAGAAGAAGAAAAAAAAAAAAAAAAAAAAAAAACACAGATATCAATGACCCAGTGTATCTCCTTGGGGTTATAAAAGGGGATCAAGAGAAAAAACTGAAACAAGGAAGAAGCGATGGGGAATAAAAGGCCATTAAATTATGACTAGAAGAATTTATTAAATTCAACTCATCTGATGGGCTGGCAGGGCCTTTTTTGCTACCTCTTTGACTATGTCAGACTGTGTAAGAAGGTGTGTGGACACAGAGCCCATTCACCCCTTCCACTTGCTGGAGTCCCCCATTAAGTGACAAATCCTGCTAATGAGAAGGTAAACCTCCACAGAAAGCAGGCACCATCCAGATCCGGGGGGCTGGAGATCTCCTGGAAGCAACTCCTGCCTCCTTTAACATGCCCTGGGCATGGTGACTTCAATGGAACCGTAAAAGTAACAAGGCATTAAACGAGCCTCAGGCTAAAAAGCCTAGAAAAGTGAAAGTGGGAGGAAATATTCAAATTAATCTAATCCAACTAATGATACATTCAATCAATGGAAATCAATTACTCCAGGGTTTATGTTCTTTAATACTCCTGAGGCTCCTTTTCTTATAGTTTAGAGAGAATATAAGAAAATATAAAGCAAAATCTGATTGAAATCCACAGAAAATAAACAAATTCATATTTCTCCCACTAATTAATAGCTCAAGGAGATGAAAAAAAATTAAAATTCAAATAATGCAATTAGCAAGCTTCATCTAAGGACAACAGAGAATTCTCACTCTTCAGAAGCATAAATGGAGCTTAACAATGTTGACCATATACATGTTTAAAAACCCTGTCTAAATAATACCAGATAGTCTGTATCAAACATATTACTTTCTCTGTCCATTACACAATTAAGTTAGAAATCAGAAATGCAAAGATAAAGTCCCTCATAATTATAAAATTTAAGAACAGACTTCAAAGAAGAATCATTATGGAAATAAAGTATTTGGAACCAAATTATAATTGTGATACTACCTATGAAAATTTGGATGGAGATTCATACCATTATGCAATAAAGCAGAGTATTAAAAGAATGAGCTAAGCATACACTTAAGAAGTTATAAAAAGAAGAAAACAAACCCAGAGAGAATGGGAAGAAAGAATAAGAGCCAAAATAGAAAAACCAAGGTATTACAAAAACAATGAACTAAGGCAAACATTGGTTCTTTGGAAAGAGAAATACAGCTCTGGATGTATTGATTTTTTTTGAGAAGGAAACTGCAAATAAGCAAGATAAGAAATGAAAAGAGAACATTACAGAAAGAATAATAGAACACTTGGGGGTTGCCAGAGTATTGTTGCTGTTGTTTAATCACTGAGTTGTGTCTGACTCTTTGTGACCCCATGAACTGTAGCTGCCTGGCTCCTCTGTTCATGGGATTTCCCAGGCAAGAATACTGGTGTGGGTTGCCATTTCCTTCTCCAGGGGATCTTCCCCACCTCGGGACTGAATCTGTGTCTCCTGCATTGCAGGCAGATTCTTTACCACTAAGCCACCTGGGAAGCCCTTGCAAGAGTATTAGGAGGCTTCTATTTTAGCCTCTCTGGGCTTTGGTTTTTTCCTTACCAGCTGCTTCTTTTTGTTTTACTTCATTAGATAATTTTGCTCTTCAATGCTGAATATGAATATTCCATTCTTCAGGTATAAGCTCACCTTGCAATCTACAGAGGCTCATGTTTGTGGAATCTGTATACCTCATCAAACAACAGGAATGCAGACAAAGAAAGACTAAAGTATTCAACCACAGAAGCTCAGAGGGAAGAAAACTCACCAAACCATGGTGCTCATGCATAACCAGATAGGTTGTCTGCTCCCAAGCCTCCTTAGACTCTTCTAGCCAGAAAGAGGTTACTTTTTACCAAGTCTATCTCTGTACTCATCTCTAGGGTACAAATAACAGATCTTAATTTGGGCAGTTTGGGAGAATCTGGGGGAAATTTTTTTATTCTCACTGTGTGGTTCTCATAAGTGCCCAGGAGCTACAGCTATACAACTCTAAAAATGATTTGAAACAGTGTCTTCAGAAATTCCTGTCCCAATGAAGAGGCATCCCACCTTTTCCAAGGGGGTTTAGAAGATAAGGGACACAGTAGATACCACAGATGAATTTGCAACCTAGGTGTGTTGGGTTCAAATACTGCCTCTTCTGTTACGTCCTTTGAGGTTAAAATCTTGATTTCCTGAGGTACGTTGTGTCTATCTTTATGTGCTGTTTCTATTTCCCACGCTTTGTGTGACAACTTCCAAAATGATACCAACAGAGGTGTGTCTGAATAATTTTACACTTAGGAAGGGTGTTATTCTTATAAAATCCATAATGCACAGTGCCCTCATTAGGCTCTGCAGACACCTACAACTTCCACAACGAGAACACATTTTCTCCATAGTGATCTGGCTCTTCACATTGAAAAATGAGAAAAAGATGGCGAACTGGATGAAATATTAACTCGGCTCACTTGACTATAGGAAGGCATAGTACAGAGATAGACTTTAATTCCCTTCAGAAGTACCTCAATTAATACTCTCAAGGAGGACTTCCCTGGTGGCACAATGGATAAGAATCTGCCTGCCAATGCAGGGACACATGTTCAATCCCTGCTCCGGGAAGATTCCACATGCCACGGGGCAACTAAAGCCTGTGCACCTTGGCTACTGAGCCCATGCTCGAGCCCAGGAGCGGCAACCACTGAGACCCACACTGACGCTACCGAAGCCCCCATGCCCCAGAGCCCATGCTTTGCCACAGAGAAGCCACTGGAATGAGAAGCCCTTACACCACAACGAAGACCCAGTGCAGCCAATAAATACATAAATAATTTCAAAAATATATTCTCAAGGGAAACAGGAAAAAGTATGTTTGGGGACGATGACTGCCAATTTCTGTGATGCAGCAAAAAATAAAAAGTGCACTTTAAGGTCATTGAATCAACAGTAACTTCAATTCTACCTTGTTTTTGAGGTTAAGTCAATGCAGTTTTGTGTGCTTTGAATGAGAAATACTAATCACCACCATACTTTTATCGACAATACTTTTATCAAGCTACCACATAAAACGCCACAAAATCTCTGTGCCGATGAAAGGTATGTCTTCAAAGTGTACTTAAGGGAGTGCAAGTGGGATGGAGTCACTTTAGAGAATAAAGCGGGAAGATCAGGTGGGGAGATGAGAAAAAAGAAAATTTCCCTTCTTCTCTGGTATGGCCTCTTGTTTTCCCCAAATGACTGGAGGAGATGAAACCATAAGGAAAACTAGGGTAAACCCCACTCCGCATTCCAGACTCCCTTCTCTTCCTGTATCAATTATCCTTTCACTGAAAATTGCAAACTCTGTCTTCCTCTCAGCAAATCTTTACTATTCTCTCATGTTAAAACCAGACACATATGTGCATTCAATTCTGTATCTTTTCTAGCTAGCTACCGCTCTATGTCTCTTCTCTTTTTAGGCAAACTCCTTTAAAAAGTAATTGCTCCTTCCTTACCTCTTCTTCACTTCCAGTTGATTTCTCAACCCACAGCAAATTGGCTCCAGTTTTTCCTAATTTTAAACTGAAATTGCTGTCACCAAAGTTGCTAATAACCTTCTCTTTGCTCACCAAATGGTCATTTCATCTGAGGTGTCTTAGGCATGGTTTTAAGTGCTGGCCACCTCCTCTTCTTGAAGTGACTCTTTTGCCTCCTGTAATTTTGGACATGTTGCTCTCTCTTGGATTTCCTCCCATCATTCTGGCTGATCCCTTTCCGTGTCCTTTGCTAACTCTTCTCTCTTAATCTCCTCTTAAAATTTGACTGTTAGACTTTGGTTCTCAGTCTTCTGTTACTCTTTCCACTCTGAGTGACATCACCTACTGGTTTAACTTCCACTTATACATACACAAAGATGTCCCCCAAATTCCTATCCTCAGCCCAGACCTCTCTTCAGAACTCTACGTTGGGATGTACAACTGTCTGTAAGCAATGTGATGATAAGTGAAGTGAAGTCACTCAGTCATGTCCGACTCTTTGCAGCCCCATGGACTATAGCCTACCAGGCTCCTCTGTTCATGGGATTTTCCAGGCAAGAATACTGGAGTGGGGTGCCATTTCCTTCTCCAGGGGATCTTCCCAACCCAGGGATCGAACCCGGGTCTCCTGCACTGAAGGCAGATGCTTTACCCTCTAAGCCACCAGGGAAGTCAATTTGATGATAAATATACCACAAACATCTCAAATTGAAACAATGTCCCAAATTAAGGTCATTGCCATTTTCTCCAAAGTTGTTAAGAACCTTCCATTTCCTTTTCCATAAAACTCAAGTTGGAAATCTGGAGTCACTCTTAACCCCTTACTATCTCTCTCTCTCTCCATACAGTTCTATGGAATCCAAGTGCAACAGATTCTAAAGTTGTTAAGATCACTCATTTCTACTTCCTTATATCTGACTGCCTTAGTTCAGACCCTCTTTATAGTTGGCCTAAACTATGACAATGATTTGGAGAATCCCTGCCATTGGTCATTTGTGCCTTTTACCTTCCTTCTCAAATATCCTACCTGCATTGACAATGTTGTTGTTTAGTCACTAAGTTGTGTCTGGTTCTTCTGCAACTCCATAGACTATAGCCCACCAGGCTCCTCTGTCCCTGGGATTCTCCAGGCAAGAATACTGGAGTGGGTAGCCATTTCCTCCTCCAAGAATCTTCCCAATCCAGAGACCAAACCCAGGTCTCCTGCACTGAACACAGATTCTTTATCACTGAGCCACTGGAAAAGCCCACAGTGACAATGCGACCTTCCCCAAGTAGTAAATTTTACCTTGACATTAAACCTGTTTCACATTTGTCAATGTCTCTCCACTTAAGAAGCCCCTAAACATGAGTTCCGGAGAAGGCAACGGCAACCCATTCCAGTACTCTTGCCTGGAAAATCCCATGGACGGAGGAGCCTGGTAGGCTGCAGTCCATGGGGTCGCGGAGAGTCGGACACGACTGAGTGACTTCCCTTTCACTTTTCACTTTCATGCACTGGAGAAGGAAATGGCAGCCCACTCCAATGTTCTTGCCTGGAGAATCCCAGGGATGGGGGAGCCTGGTGGGCTGCCATCTGTGGGGTCGCACAGAGTCAGACATGACTGAAGCGACTTAGCAGCAGCAGCAGCAGAGGACTCTAATGCACAGCCAGGTTGGAAACTCTTAGAGGAAGAAGCCGGAGAAAGCAATGGCAACCCACTCCAGTGTTCTTGCCTGGAGAATCCCAGGGACGGGGGAGACTGGTGGGCTGCCGTCTATGGGGTTGCAGAGAGTCAGACACAACTGAAGCAACTTAGCAGCAGCAGCAGCAGCAGAGGAAGAAGCCAAACCAAATTCCATGGGTGAAAGGAAATGAAGCACTGCAGGATCCACTCATACTGATGGGAACATGACCCCCAGCGTTCCTTTTATCTTTTAGGACTGTGGAGAGCTTCCGATTAAGAGAAGTCAACATTCAGCAAGCAGACACAGAGTCTCCTGGTGTCAGGGACTATTACCTGGTCCTTGACTTAATTATCTGTGCAATCTCCCACCATCTCAAAAAATCTTTTGTTCCAGCCATACTACTTATAACCCCCTAAGTTTGTTACGGCTTCCCAGGTGTTGCAGTAGTGAAGAATCTGCCTGCCAATGAATGAGAGACCCAGGTTCCATCCCTGGGTCGGGAAGAGTCCCTTGAGAAGGAAATGGCAATCCACTCCAGTATTCTTGCCTGGAAAATCCCATGGACAGAGGAGCTGGTGGGCTACAATCCATGGGGTCGCAAAAAGTCAGACACAAATGAGCACCCGTGCAGGTTTGTTATGCGATTTTGTCCCTGTATATTTTTGCAGATTCTTTCCCTGGTTCTGGAATGTCTTTCTTTTTCTACCTGGAGAACTCCTACTCATCCTTTAGACCAATTTCAAGCTTCTTTACTAAATTCTCCTAGACCCAGGAAATCAGAGTTAAACATTGCCAATGGATGCCCATATTCTGCTTGAATATATCCCTATAATTGCATTTAACTTCATTTAACTCTTTCCTTACATGTTTCTATTATCCATTAGCCTGTGATACCCTTAAAGAGAGAGAGTCTTCGACATTTTTAAGCCCCTGTATATCCGAAAAAATATATTTGTTGAAAGAATGAATTCCTCCAAAGAAAATCCTCCTAAAAGATTAAATACTTAAATGTTAGAAAATGGAGCTAAATGGCAAGGATTAGCCTTTGATCTAAATAAGCTCCAATAAGGCAAAACTTGATTAACATCAACCACCAGTTTTTCTGGCTCCAACTCTTTCCTCTTCAAGGTGAACACTGTTTCATGGGTCATTTGCCAGAGCATAGATATTTATCTGGGTGAGAGGCTTGTGAGCCTAATGTTTGCAGTGTTTATTTTTCTAAGCATAGAACAAATGAGCAAAAACAACTATGTTTTGTCTTCGGGGGAACCCACTATCAGCCAGGCACTGTTCCTGGCTTTGGGTATACAAAGGTGAAAGAAATACAACCAAATTGTGCCTCAACTCTTAAGGTGCAAAGAGCTATTTGATTAATCTGCTTGAAAGACTATGTCCAGTCTGATTCTTAAAATGTTAGTTTTTGGAAGTCAAAACATGATGTCTTAGGTAATGGTTATGGTTAAGAAAAGAACTTATACAAACAAGACAAACAACGCATTTATTCATAGCAATTCTCTATTTATGACAGGACAAGTCCTGATAGATGTCCCAGTGATTACCACAAAAAGTGGTGATGAAGTCATTAGTGGAGCTAGCCCTATACACAGTCATTTATTGATAGGTTTGATCAAGATAGGCTGTATGCCTTATTTCCATTCAGGAATTGGTAGAAATATTGACTGAGCCCAGGTTCCCCACGTGAATGTTGAAATCACAATGTACTTTCTTCACCAATGAATCAGGTGGGCTTAAAAGAAGGCAGGATTTCACACAATCATATTTTCATGGAAAAAATTCCATACAAAAGGAATCTGAAATCCTAGAGAAATGAATAAATGATTCAAAATCACGTATTGGAAGTCAACTTCATTTCAGACTCCAAGCACAGTTCTCTTCTCACCACACCCAATATGAATTGCCGTAACTGGCTAGATTTATAACACAAGTGTACACTGCCACTGGATTCACTTAACTGACCAACCTTTTGTCTCAGCGATGCTGTGGCCCAGCACATGGCAGACCAATACAAAGGGTGCATCCCACCACCACTCTGTCAGAAGCTTCTTACTTGAACATACAAGCAACTCAGGAAGAATAGTTATTTTTTTAGAGAGCGTCAGGAAGAGAAAAGCTAGGGTTTAAAATCTCAGGCAGTTTCAAGTGAAATTTCTCATTGTGATTTTTGTCTTCACACGGTAGAGCTTCTGACCTGAAAGGTGGAACAAATGTCAAGAATTGTGCTGAGCAGCGATGAGGCACCTGTATCAACAGTGGGAACAGCAAGGCTCTTGAGGCACGTAGATCTTGGGTGAAACCAGGTTTGGTTGCTTTCTACTCTTCCACATTGACACTCGGTTCCTTAGATAAACCATTATGCTAATAGCTGCCTTGGGGAGTAATTGTAGATGAAATAATACATGAAAAGGAGTCTGGTCTGGGATGTTCTTACTGAGGCTTCCTCTGTCTTTCGTTAGTCCCTAGGACTATTCCTCAGGTTCCGATCGGTTTTCCAGTCTCTCTTCTTCCCAAAATTCAGATGAGGGTGAGGTAAATGAGGCCCTCTGCTTGGGCACAAAATTTAAGGGGGTGCCCAAAATATGGCAATCAAGGTAAGTAATATTTTAATACAACATTCTAAAATACAAAGCTAATGCAAAAAATGAAGACAATATCAACATTTTAAATTAAAGGAGGATCTAGGGACTTCCTTGGAGGTCTGGGCTTTCACTACTGGGGTATCAGGTTCAACACAAAGTAAATAAACTAGGTGCAACAGAAAAATAAACTAGGGACTTTCCTAGTGGTCCGGTGGTTAAGACTGCTCTCACTGCGGAGGGAACGGATTCCATCCTTGGTAGGGGAACTGGGATTCCACAGGCTTCATGGCATGGCCAAAAACTTTAAAAAAAAAAAAAGAAAAGAAAGTAGGATCTAATCCTCCACTTGTATAATGTGGCCTCCATTGCCTCAACCTCATACATATCTTGCTGAGTCCTGTCTTTATTTAAAAGTCTGATACTTTCTTCATCAGAGACTTTTTTGCATTTTTTTTTAAAATACTGCCTTAAAATATCGTTTATCTTGATGAGTGTTTTGATGAACCTTAAATTTCACACCCAAGCCCAGCAGCTCACTTATCACCTGACTAGTCTTCCAGGTTCTGGAAGTCTACTGATGGGGGAGGAGGGAACACAGGTGACCTGGGTAGCTCATGCCTTTATCGCATCTCTGTGTCCCTTTTTAGTCTTATCATGATGAGAAAAGTTGGGGGAAAAGTTTTTGTTTCTTAAAAACAGATCTACTTCCTTGTCTCAGATGAAAATTACATATTCATGTTTCCTTCTTTACTATGGCTACAGGAAAGTTTAGAATTAACTTACTGCTTAACTGCTGTACCTATTATTAACCTAGGTTTTGAATAAATGGACTTTCCTCACCTCACACAATTTTTGACATATTAACATATTTAAAACATTTTATTGTGAAGAAACTCAAATTGCTTTTGAAAATGCGTAGAAATGTATATAATGAAGTAAGTGTATATAAATGGAACTCTACTGCCCTCTTTTTTTCAAGAATAAAATCCCATGCAAGAAATTATGAGCAAGTAAATTTTTTTCTAACAATAAATGTGGAAAATACTATAACTTTAATTAACATATTGCAAACATCAATCCCCAAAACCATTTTATAAAACTAAGTATTTTTAATAAAATTCCAAGACGGGAATTCCGTGGTGGTCCAGTGGTTAAGACTCAGCACTTTCACAGCAGTGGCCTAGGTTCAACCCCTGGTGGGGAAACTAAGATCCTATGCCCTCTCCCTCAAAAGAAAAATCCAAGACACTGAAAAACCTAATTATTAAAATTATCAAAACTTAATAGCAAATACTGTATAAATTGGTGAAGTACCATTTCCATTAAAATCAGAAATAAGGATATTCCATATCATGACTATCATTCAACATTGTTTTGAACAGTGTACCTAATGCAATAAAAGTTTAAAAATCAAACAAGCAATAAAATATTGAAAGATGTATACTCACCCTTACTTTCAGAGTCGTATACCTAGAATATCTGAATATCTCCAATAACGAATTAAGATGAGTAAGACTTACAAAGGTGAGTAGATATATGTAAAAAGAATTGATACTTTTTCTCTATGTTACCAAAAACTAATTAGAAATGGGGGGCAAAAATCCTACTATAGTAACTACTATTAATAAACGCACAGGATAAATTCAACACAAGAATCAAAATGTGTCTAAAAAGAAAGGTCCAGGATGTGTATTTTTTTTTAAAAAAACACCAATACAATCTTATGAAAGGACATAAGACACAAAAGCAGAGTGACTTATTTTCTTAGATACAGACCCTTAAAACCATAAAAAATATCCATCCTTCCCAAATTAATACAGGTTAATTCAACACTGAATTTCTTAGGAATAATTTAATCTGCAAGAAAATATTCAACTAACAGAGGCTTAAGTAATTAAAATATTTAATTATCTCACATCATAAGTCTGGAGAAAGGAACCAGAAGACCAGTTCAGTAGTTTCCCAATCATAAAAATCCAGGCTCCTTCCAGCTTTCTGCCTTCCTTACGAATGCTGGCCTGCTGCTTTATAGCTCCAAAAGGGCTGCTGTCACTCCAGGCATCACATTTAAGTTCAAGAGAGAAGATAGTGCTAACGATACAATTTTCTAAGTCAAAGAAACCAGATGATCTTCCAGAAGTCCCAGGGCTGCATTGGCCAGACCATACCACATCACATGTTTACCTCTAGATGCCGCAAAGCTGAGGAAGCAAGCACCTAGCTCTTCCAGTATCTAAGGTGGTAAAAGGTAAAGAAGATTGGGAATGGGTGTTTATTTAGCCAATCAAGCGTTAACATGCACCACAAATTCTCATCAGTGTCTCACTGTTGCACTCAACTGTTCTGTCCCCCCAAGCAGAATGTAAACTCCAGAAAACTTACCCTGCATATCACTGGATTTCTGGTAACTGGCAAGTACAAACTGAAAAGTCTGTTTTTTTAAAAAATAACATTTCTGTGTGATAGGTACCTTATTCTATCACAACTATACATTTAGTTTTCAATACTGTGACTAAACACAAGAGTCATAAATAGGGAGGGTTCTCTTCCCAGTGTAAGGGTTCAAGGTGGCATGGCTGCCCATCTCTGGCTTAAATACTGCAGGAGGCTCTCTCCAGGCTTGGTAAGTACTTCCTGTGTGTTGGGGACTGAGTATAATGCTCTCCAAGCATGATCTTCTTTGTATTCATGAGAATCCTATGAGGAAAATACTATTATCTTCACAAATCAGAAAAATGAAGCAGAGAGCCTCAAAATGATACAGTAAGTGGCAGGGCCTGGATCAGAACTCAGGTCAAACTCCAGGTTTCAAGTTCTGTACCAATAAGCTTTACCACTTGCAGTATTAACACAGTCCATTGCACTGCTAAGGGCTTCCTCATAGCTCAGTTGGTAAAGAATCTGCCTGCAGTGCAGGAAACCCCTGTTCGATTCCTGGGTCGGGAAGATCTACTGGAAAGGGGATAGGCTACCCACTCCTGTATTCTTGGGCTACCCTGTGGCTCAGCTGGTAAAGAATCTACCTGCAATGTGGGCAGACCTGGGTTTGATCCTTGGGTTGGGAAGATCCCCTAGAGAAGGGAAAGACTACCGACTCCAGTATTCTGGCCTGGAGAATTCCATGGACTGTATATAGTCTATGGGGTCGCAAAGAGTCCAACACAACAGAGGGACTTTCACTTCACTTTCATTGCAGCTCTTTGCTAGAAGGTTCTTTCACTGGGCTGGGCCAATTGGCTACTCTGCCATTTCTGTTCATTGTCTTAGTTCTAGAGGAAAGCTCACTGAGTCGTTTACTACTACAGGATCACCTTACAAGGTCTCAGAATTATTTCCTAACATTGTGTTATCTTGGTCACCTGCTTTGGGGTTTTCCCTTAAAATGTGGCATTCCAAAGGAAACTTCAAGACCTCAGATCTGTTTACCAGGATCACAGACCATCCTATCTTATAAACTTGCCATTATATTTACATCTACTGTTATCTGAGATTGGAACAAATTGTTTCCTAACAAGGCTTGTAATACTTTTGGCCAACAAACCTTTCAAATCTTTTTTAGACAATTCGTTGCCAAATAAGGCTTTCCTCCATGAGTCTTTAAATGTATATAACTTGCATTTAGCCATGGTAATTTGCAGTTAATTTTTTTGATACAGTTGTTTTGATCTATCTGAGCATAATGCTCTTTACACATTTATTTAGACAGACACACACAGAAAACACAAATAAAAAAACTAGATAAAAATTTAAAATTAGCGATCAAAACCAAATGTATACATAGTTCCTATATCCCTTTAGTTAAAAATTAATATTTATACAGTAAACATCAAATCATTAAAATACTCTTGAACATTTAAAGAAAAATGTTACATAAACTTCGGTGATTGTGGCCATTTGTATGTAAAAGTCCTATGGGAAAAAAATTTAACACATTATAGTATTTTAACACATCGATTTTAACATTGATTCTGGTGAAGAATAAATCTGAGATTTGGAACATGCTACTACCATTCTCTTTCTTGAGAATGAAGCGGCTGAAAACTGAGGAGCAAGTTTAGGATATGACACCGTTGTAAACACATTACAAAGGTAATTTAATCTACCTTTTAAAAGGTTTTATCCAAAAGATTCCACTTAACAAGATGCTCATTTCAAAACATGCTTGTTTCATGTGTTACATCATGTCTTTTCTTTACAAATATCACAGAAGCAGAATTGAATCATAAGAGTATCATTTTCATTGCTTACAATGGACGAAACAAAAGTTCCGAAGAGTGCTATTTTTCATTGTTCAAATGCCACTCAGTTCTTACATACAAAGAGAGTATCTGTATTAAATGTCGCTAAATGTTCAGAGGATTGATTTACTTAATAAACTCAGGAATTCTATGGGTAAGTGCATAGTGGATAAATCACTGGGCCTCTCTATAAAATAATCCATCTTTCTTATTGGTAAGAGTCAGCAACCACATGGCAAAATTGTTAAACACAACAACAAAGCTAGTAGGAAGAAAAAGAGTAACTCTCTGGTAACAGACACATTTTCTATTGTACTAAGTATGCCTTCAGGTTACAATTTTAAATATTTAAAATGAGTTATTCACTTCTGGATATTAGCTTGGATTACTGAAAAGATTTAACCCTTTTTTTCTTAAGCATGGAAATGTCCAATAAAGCAGTAAATATTTCCAACCCTTGGAAGATGTCACCTATAAACCAATTTCCTCAAGATGCAAACAAGCTGAAGGAAAATTAAAAGTATGGTTAACACTACAGCCTCAGATTTTTAAAAATCAGAAATATAAAGAAGGTCACGTATAGGTCAAGTATAAAGATGCCCACTTTGATTTCAAGAAATGCTTATCATAAGCAGGACTCTGCTGCCCTCTTGTGTATCAAGAATGTAAAACAAGTGTCAAATAAATGGCCCCTTCCAGAAAAGCTGAAAAGCCAGCCTGCTTCGTTTTCCAAACTAGGTAGCTCGAAGAGCTAGGGCAGATGATACTCGCCTAAATGTCTTCATTTGTGCATTGTTCACATTTATGTTGAATAAATAAACTTTATTTATTCTGACTCTCTACCAAAGACTTTGATTTGGATTTACTCTCCTGAGTCTGAGGAGCAAAAAACCTCGAGTTTCCCGTTTTAATGTCGGCGATCCAATCGATCCTATTTTAAAATCCAGTAATGTTTAAAATCAACAAAGGCAAAATGGAAGTTGAGCCTTGATTGCTTTTGACCTAGCAGCCTCATTGCTTGAAGCTGTTCTTTAATATGGCCTGAGCTTTACAAAGTATGTAAGTCTCCTTAGCTTCTCATCAGACTTGCATGTATGCTTTGATGGGCAAACATTCCAATCTAAAGGCTCAATGCTTTAGTGGAGGTTAAGAAAGATTACGTGTAGCCTTGGTTTTCTAAGTTAGAACACTCTACCCCTCTCTCCCAGAACAGATCTAGATGGTAGAGGCATAAAGAGATTCCATTTCTAATGCAAAAACAGAGTTAGTTACCACTATCATTTGTACCCATCCACTATCTTAAAGCCACAGCCTCTCCTAATATTTACCGACTTCAGTCCTCACTTCACATGTGAATGAAGAGGAGGATATACTCTCGGTATCAACCAGTGGTCTCATGATCTCTGAAAGTATTCAGTGGCATAATTATAGACTGTTTTTATAACAAAATCAAACGTTAACTGGAAAACCAGACAATACTGCATTTTCTTTGCAAAATTTTTATTTAACAGAAAATACAACACATTTCTCAATTAATTTAACCAATTAATCCAGAGAAAAAAGGTGAAATACCATGATTAAAAGTATGCTAATAAACACGTTTAGCAAGGTCCATGCAAATATTACTTTCGCCAAGTTGTAGAAGAATCTGGCATAAAACAAAGTTAAATACAACATTTTTGAAATGACAAAAATCCAACCTATATTCCTTCAAAGAGACATTTGCACTTCTTGAGCTGATTTGAAAGCAAAACAAACAAAACCTCAAATTATTTATTTTCATCCAAGTAGATTTATTATTTGGCTAACTGCATAAATTTATGGCATTTTGATAAATGCAAAACTAAGGCAAAACTGATAGCTGGTATCAGGTAAATAGCACATTTAGAAGGACCTTTTCTAACAAGACGCCTTCAATGTACTTGGAACTATAGAATTCAAAGGGCACATCTGTGCCTATTGCACACGTGAACCTCACTATTGCACACGTGAACCTCACAGCCTTCCTGAAGGAGGAAACACAATGACAGTCCAATTTACAGAAGAGGAAGTGACGGTGACTCGTTCAGGTCACACAGCTTAATCAGTGGCACAAGCACGCCTTGGAGCACAGGACAGAGTTCCGTTGGTAGATTACTGTAAACACTGCGATAAAGAGGCTTCCCTGGCAGCTCAGACAGTGAAAAATCTGCCTGCAATGCAGGAGACCTGGGTTCAATACCTAGGTCGGGACGATCCCCTGGAGAAGGGAATGGCAACTTGCCTGGAGAATCCCATGGACAGAGGAACCTGGTGGGCTACAGTCCATGGGGTCACAAAGAGTTGGACACAACTGAGTGACTAACACACATGACTCATGATTAGGATAAAGAGGGAGGCTGATATGAGAAATCATATGAATGGTAGGGACCTAACAGAAGCAGAAGATATTAAGAAGAGGTGGCAAGAATATACAGAAGAACTGTACAAAAAAGATCTGAAGACTCTTGAGAGTCCCTTGGGCTGCAAGGAGATCCAACCAGTCCATTCTAAAGGGGATCAGCCCTGGGTGTTGTACTGTGGCCACCTCATGCGAAGAGTTGACTCACTGGAATAGACTCTGATGCTGGGAGGGATTGGGGGCAGGAAGAGAAGAGGACAACAGAGGATGAGATGGCTGGATGGCATCGCCGACTCCATAGACATGAGTTTGAGTGAACTCCGGGAGATGGTGACAGACAGGGAGGCCTGGCGTGCTGTGATTCATGGGGTTGCAAAGAGTCGGACATGACTGAGCGACTGAACTGAACTGATATGAGAAAAGGCAAAGAATGATGTGAAACAGACTGTAATATGGCAAGTTTCCTTCCAACCCAAGAATAAACTAGAACAAACTGAAAAAATGGTCTTAATTGGGAGGCTAATATTCAGAACAAATGGGTTTAAAAAAGATGCAGAAAGAAAAAAGCAGGAAATTATTCATCTTAATAGCTCCAAGAGTTTGGCACACACCCTTATATAAATAAATCTAAAACTTCCTTGAGGTAGACAAAAGTTAGGAATGGACAAAGTTCATGTGAAAAAAAAGAAAAAGGAAGAAAAGAGGTACCGAGAAGAGGAACTATTTTTCTTGCTACCTTTAAAAACATTCCAGTTATTTTTAAGATCCTTTGGTAAAGGGCTTAGACACCAGCCACTCTATTTCTATGTTTAAGGATTGAGATTAAGCATCTTATAGCTAAAACAGCGGTCCCCAACCTTTTTGGCACCAGGGACCAGTTTCGTGGAAGACAATTTCTCCCCAGACCAGGAGGTGGGGAGGATGGTTTCAGGGTGATTCAAGTGCATTACATTCATTTGTGCACTTTATTTCTCATCTAACGCTGCTGCTGACCTGACAGGCGGTACCAATCTGTCCATAGCCCAAAGGCTGGGGACCCCTGAGCTAAACAACCAAAGCCAAGTTGGGCCATTAAAAGAAAGCCTGCTGAGGTTCACAGCAAGGGTGCGATTTTTCATCACTTCTCCTACCCGAAACTCATGGTTTTCTCCTGCTCAGTTTTTCCAGCTGGAGCTGAAACTGATGTCGCCCGTCCTTCCAGAAGTGCAATTGCACATGTCACTGTCACCACGTCGTGTGGACTGTAAGCTACTCAAAGGCACGCAGAGAACCCTGCTTCTTCACGTCTGCATCTTCAGGGCCTGGCGCCCTGCGGGTTCTCGTTAATCAAGATCCCATCTCTCAAGCAGTTCATTGTTTATGAAGCAAATAAAGAGAAAGTTTGTGCTGCTTATACGAAATTCAATAAATTGTGCTGGAAACCCATGTTAATTTCTCTGCCTCCCCTCCAGGGAAAATGAGTCTAGAGGACAAATTACTGGGTTATTACCCTAGTCTCTCTTTCCCGTCCTATTCATTAGTTACATTTCTTTAAAACATCCTTGTGCACGTTGAAGTGGAACTAAATCACAAGAATGTCCCACAACCTGGTCCATGATGATATAAAAACATGTATCTCTCTGACAACGGAGTCAGGCAAAAATAAAGAAACAAATCCTTGTGCCTCAACATCAGTTGAGAGTATCTAACAGCAAATTCGAGAATCTGAGGATCTGAACTTCCAACTAAAAAACTTCCAAAAAAAAAAAAAAAAAACAGTTATGAACTGAATAAAGAGAAATACCTATTCACGGGGATGTACTTTTGCACTTGCTTTGCTCCAATTTCAGCTACGTAGACTGCTCCGGTCTCCCTGCTGACTTCTAAGAGATGCGGGGAGACTTGATCGGCCAGCTGGATTGTGCTGACTACAGAGCAGTCGCCGATGTTTCCTACCGGGGGCGCCACCAGGATTAAGAGCCGGCTCAGATTCAGCTGGGCCACGACCACGTATCTACCATCAGGAGTAAACCTGAGGAGGAGATGTCACACCATCAACTGTGCAAAACTAACATAAATGTGCATTTTTCCAATACACATACGTATCCCTAAATATTATATCTTGTACAATGACCCACTTGCTGAAGGGTTCTTTTAAAGGACATTTAAAATTGATCTGACTCTGCCCCTGAGGGAACAAGAGATTTGTGATGATAGACTTAGCCAAAAATGATTAGCTTACTACTTTTTAACTTTTGATTTTACACTGAAGTATAGCACCAAAGAATTGATGCTTTTGAACTGTGGTGTTGGAGAAGACTCTTGAGAGTCCCTTGGACTGCAAGGAGATCCAACCAGTCCATTCTGAAGGAGATCAACCTTGGGTGTTCTTTGGAAGGAATGATGCTAAAGCTGAAACTCCAGTACTTAGGCCACCTCATGCGAAGAGTTGACTCATTGGAAAAGACTCTGATGCTCGGAGGGATTGGGGGCAGGAGGAGAAGGGGATGACCGAGGATGAGATGGCTGGATGGCATCACTGACTCGATGGATGAGAGTCTGAGTGAACTCGGGGAGATGGTAATGAACAGGGAGGCCTGGTGTGGTGCGATTCATGGGGTCGCAAAGAGTCGGACACGACTGAGCGACTGAACTGAACTGAACTGATAGCCGATTAACCCAGCCTGCTGGGCTGCCGTCTATGGGGTCGCACAAAGTCGGACATGTCTGAAGCGACTTAGCAGCAGTAGCAGCAGCATAGCCGATTTAACAATGTTGTGGTAGTTTCAGGTGGGCAGAGAAGGGATTCAGCCATTCATATCCATGTATCCATTCTCCCCCAAACTCCCCCTCCATCCAGGTTGCCACATAACATGGAGTATTAAAAATAACACAGAAATAAACTAATGGAGAATTGGCGTCAAGCTGGGCCTGAAACTATAGACTCCAGGTTTTACTTTTTGTTCTATGTTTAAAAATACACTGCACCTCAAAGGCGGAGGCTGCAAGAAGGGCTAGCCTTTATTATCTCAAACACACGGGAGTTTAACTGCTTACACTCTGCCTGCAGGGTGGGGGCTGGGGTGGGGGGGGCAAGGGGTGCGGTTCCTAGATGGTGTTAGTCGTAAAGAACCTGCCTGCCAATGCAGGAACTGCCAAAGACAAGGAATCTATGCCTGGGTCAGGAAGATCCCCTGCAGGAGGGCATGGCAACCCGCTCCTATATTCTTGCCTGCATGGACAGAGGAGCCTGGTGGCTACAGTCCACAGGGTCACAGGGAGTCTGACACGACTGAAGCCACTGAGCACTCTGCCTGAATCTGAAACGTGATTCCATGTTCTTTCTCTGAGTACTTCTTTCCTTCCCCCTTTTCCCTGCTTAAAATTCACAACAAATATTTTAAACTTTCAGCTAGCTCTTCAGAGAAACTGACAAAAACCAAATTAAACAAGCATTTAAAGACAAAAAAAAAATGATTACCTGACTGCAGAAGGCCCCTCTTCTGAGAAACAGTTCTTCCACTCTCCCAACCAATCCCCTGTGTCTTTATCAAACACCTGAAGTCTTTTATTGCCTCGGTCAGCCACCCACACCTGTGAACGCAGAAAGACGGTGATTGGAGAATGTCCACATCATAATGAAATGGAAGGAAAAAGAAGAGGAGGAGAGAATGACTGTTTATTTTCAGTAGTTTCATAAGCACTCCCCCGACTCTTTGCAACCCGTGGACTGGAGCCCACTAAGCTCCTCTGTCCATGGGATTCTCCAGGCAAAAATACTGGAGTGGACTGTCATTTCCTTCTCCAGGGGATCTTTCCAACCCAGGGATTGAACCCAGGTCTCCCACATCGGAGGCAGATGCTTTAACCTCTGCACCACCAGGGAAGCCCATCGAGGACTTAGAGGACCCCAAAGAAGAGCATGTTAAAGCCCCATTTTCAGATAAGAAATTCAACTGCAGAAAGGTTAAATAGTTTGGAGTGAGCTTACAATAGATGGGAAAGCCACATATGGGTTTGACCCAAAGCCTAGCATGTTCTGGCTGCTCTGCTAAGCATCTGGCTAGCTAAACAGCTGGAGTACTCCACTGTCATGCAGGGGATCAGGAGACACTGAAAAGCAGTCATTCACTCACTCCTCTAACAAGCGTCCGCTATCACTAAGTCCCTCCAGCCTCCTGGTTCCTGGGTCAGCCAACAAGACCAAGATGTGGAAAAGCAGGCCGCATCCTTAGGTGCTGAGGCCAGTGGGAAGCCAGCTGTTCACTCGTACCACATCCTTAAACTTCCACCCTATTTACGAGGGTTTGTCCAAAGTGCCAAACCACTTAAAGAGGAAGCTTGAGAGATTTCAGTGACATATAAAGCATGATAACAGTAGGTTTCATTTAGGTTTGCGGCAGGCTTGTCTTGAGTTCTTCAGGGAACCGTTACTGTAATACAGGAAGGCAGACTGGCTCTAAGTGACATTCGGTGTACTGGGTTTGATGTATACAACCCATGGCACACATACAGTGAACTGGATTTTGTTTTTTGGTTTTGTTTTCTTCTTCATCTTTTGGCTGCCCCAAACAGCATGTGGGATCCCAGTTCCCCAACCAGGGATCGAACCTGCACCCCCTGTATTGGAGGCATGGAGGGCTAATGATTGGATGGCCAGGGAAGTCTCAGTGAAATGGTTTTTAATGACATGTGCCCAGGGCTGCAGAGGTATGTAGGAGAGTACGTGGGTATACCCAGTCCTGGAGGAACAGCCCAGACGCCCTGAGATACACACATTCACTAACATACACACACATCCAGGTGTGCAGACAGGCATATGTACACCAAGATCCATATATATTGATACATTCCCTGCCCCCATATCATCAGACAGTTCAAACACATTGATCAGACCGTATATTTACCCGACCAGCGGAATCCACTGTAACACTGTGGGGTATGTTGAACTTAGCAGGCCCTGTACCATTTTCTCCACGCAGCCAAAGGATCATAAAATCTATAAACGGTAAACACATCTGGTCAGTACAACATGAAGAATGCCTTATGCATTAGCATGTTATATTGTATGTCATGAGTTCCAAACTATTCAATTATACCCTGAGCTGATTATGCCTTCCCGGCTTTCTGTTTATGCAAATTTGTCTAATCTATATGCTTAAAAAAAAAAAAAATTCCTTCTCTGTTTCAAGCAATCAGCTTCTTCAATGGCTTTCTCCACTTAAAATTTTTCATAAACCAAATATCATTGTTTAGGGTTCATGCCAACCTCTTCTTCAAATTGGTTCCCCCTCATAATCAATATGTTATTTGGTATTACCTTGTCTCTGAACTTACAAATTACGATTTCGTAGGTGGCCATTTTTAAAGCCCCTGTATCATTCTGAAGATGTCCCTCTCGCCCCCCCCCACCACCAAAAAGAAACATGCCCAAGTTTCAAATCTCCAAAGCTCTGAATATGACCTTATTGGAAACTGGGCCTTTGCA
Organism: Cephalophus harveyi; assembly: GCA_006410635.1. Taxonomy (NCBI): domain Eukaryota; kingdom Metazoa; phylum Chordata; class Mammalia; order Artiodactyla; family Bovidae; genus Cephalophus; species Cephalophus harveyi. The sequence continues at coordinate 443,175 of SJYT01003478.1, read as the reverse complement.
GATACAGTTAAGGATCCTGAGGTGGAGATTACTGGGTTTAGAGTGGACCCAGTGACCAGTGCCCAGATAAGAGAAAGGGGAGGAGGTGTGAAGACACAGGGGCGCACAGAGAAGGCAATGTGAAGACAGAGGCGCTGACTCAAGTTCTGCTCAGTGTCAGACAAGTTAGACCCAACTAACTGAGTGATACTCTTAGAACACCACACAAAACTAAGCCACGTACCTTGGGACAATTTGATCAACCTGTTATTCAATCCTCCATCTCCATCCACAATGTAAATATCTCCTGTGTCTTCTACATGTAATTCCGCAGGGTTATCAAACTGCAGGGGGTTCAAACCAGTGCCTTTTTTGCCTGGGGTCCCCAAAACTTGAACAAGATCACCAAAGGAATTGTATTTTTTAATAGTATGACCATAGAATCCTATAAAGACAAATATGCATATTTCACAAATATAACCACTGCACATTTACATTTTTCAAGTAAGCTGAGAGCAAAAAATCTGACAAAATTAAACAGCAATAAAAAGTTTAAATGCTAATAATTAAATATATTATATTTGACAAGCAATAAAGTTTCATTCGTTACAGCCAAATCTATTCACAAACTAGAATCTCATGTACTCCAAAATAAGTAGATTCTAAAAAAACTATATACAACCAAAGAGAACTGACTCCTAAAACAGAAGACTCATGATGTAAAAGTATTGGTACATCACTTTCTTATCTTATGACTTTCAATAAACATTATTTGGACAAAAAAATCAAGCTACATCTATACATATAACTGAATCACTTTGCTGTACACCTGAAACTAATAGAACATTGTTAATCAACTATACTCAGGTGTAAAATTTAAAAAGAAAAAGGAATCAAAAGAAAATCAAGAAGAACTTGACAACTCATATTTGAAAACTGTTATTTCAGTTACTCATGGGCGCATCTCAGTTTCAGTAGCTCAATGAAAAAGTTCTTTATAATACAGACATATATATCTATTTTTGTGTTAAATTTTTAAAGCTTTCTTTTTTAAATTGAAGTAACACTGGCTTATAACAATACTGACTTTTTTTAAGCCACATTTTCTCCAAGTGGAAACAAATACAAAATTTAACCCATTAGCTTTTCTTTCCTAAATAAGGAATAAATCTTTCCATAGAGTTAAAATTATCTTACAAGCAAAGCATAAGCTGGACTATTAATAAAAAAGGAAAAACCATAAAGCAATTTAACAGAAACCAACTTGAAGGCATATCAAGACCAAGTAACTGGTAGGCATTCAAATGATAAACTGCAAACAATGCGAATCAGCTTGCATTGCATCCTATCTTGACAATTTATTATTATACTTTTTTTGGAGACCTGAGCTAAACTTTGTAGCAATAATTGAGAGCAAAACAGTAAAGAAAACAAACTTCAAAGTCTCTAAGGAATTGGAAAAAGGATACCAGTAAACAGTGTTTTTTTTTTTTTTTTTTTAATGGCTAACATGCAGCCATGTTTTAACTAAAGAGCATTTATTCTTTGAAATATAGGAAGAAATAGAAAAACTGTCTTCAGATCTGTGCATGGAAAAACAAGCTATAATGGAAAGAATGAAAGCAAAATGTGTGTTCTTTCTATTTCTGGGAACCAGTCAAGTATTTTATAAAAAAGGATCACATGAATGGAAGGAGGTAAAAAGTAAAGGCCTCCTTTTAACAGTGAATCCCGAAAAGGGAAAAAAAAAAAAAGAAGCAAAAATAGTCAAACTTCAGTAAGGTCTAACAATGAGCTCAGAAGTAACCAAGATTTTCTGATTTAACCAAAATCTTACCATCCAAAATATAGCTTGAAATAAAGGACTCACGGACTAAGGCTCAGAAATCTTATGGGTACTGAGAACAGATGTGGTTAGTGCACTGTTCACAAAACCTGAGACCTCTTTAATTCCAAAATGGTATCTGAATTAACCCAAAGTGGGGAAACAGAATGACCTTCAAGCCATGAACTTATCCGGCACAAGACTTGAAATATTTTAAGATCTCTTTCTTTCCTGAGATCCTGAAATAATAATACCAGGTTATCTCTTGAATCATCTTATCTTAAATCACAAGCACAGGCAACAGCTATCTCTGAACACTATTTTCACAGCTGTAACTTCAACTGTGCTTACTTTGGGAGCATGTGTGTGGTGTGTGTCCTAGGTCACTTCCGTCATGTCTCACTCTCTGCAACTCTATGGACCAGGCTCCCTGGTCCATGGGATTCTCCAGACAAGAATACTGGAGTGGGTTGCCATGCCCTCCCCCAGGGGATCTTCCTAACTTACGGATCAAACCCGAGTCTCATGTCTCCTGCATTGACAGGTGGGTTCTTTACCACTAGCACTGCATGCACACCCTACTAAAATTATTTAATGGAAAGGTTTCAGACACGCTAAAGTCAGCAGGACTTCAGAAGCATTCACACCACCAGCAGTTTCTGCAAATCTTGCACTCTGGGGAAGAAAGCAGTTCTGGTTTCTCAGCAAAATCTCTCAGACAAGTGGTAAAGGAAAACAACAGGCAAAGACCCCATTTATTAGCTTTTAGAGACTACCATTTTATTTGGCTTCACAGAAGTAGTCTAAGAAGAGCAACTGATATTTTAACATGCAAAAGTTCCATGACAAATTAAAGGAAAGATCACAATAATGATAGCCTCCTTGTTAAATGTCTCAATTATACATAACGACGATATAAAAATTTAGAAAGGCGATTTCACAAATCACTTAAGAAATTACAAATAGATTCGGCCACTCTGATTTTAAAATGGACAAGCAAAAACATGGGCAAAGAGGAGGTTTCTAGCAAAATAATTTAAGAGATATTACTACACATACCACTTCCTACATCCGTGATCCAGACAGATTTTTCTTGTGGTGTACTGGCTGCAAAAATACCATGAGGTGTATCAACTGTATAATTCCAGGATCGTAGGAAATATCCATCCTCTGTGAACACTAATACCTTTGGGATGTTATCCCCTCTCTGAAGGTATACAAAAATAACTGCTTAGATAGAATCAGTTTTAAGGAAGCAATCATTATTTTCACAATGAGAAACAGAAGTCAAAGGTTAACCAAGAAATGATGTAATGTTTACAAAACCAAACAGTATTAACCTCTATCAAGCTCAAAACCAAAACACCAACTTTAACTTAAAAAAAAAAAAATCCACAATTGGTGTAACATAAACGTACATAGATATTTGTACAGTAACATAGGAAAGCTGTTTTCTTTGCGTTCATAACTTTAAAAACAAAAATCCCAGTTTCACTTACCTGGGCTACATAAACCAATCCGTTGAGGGAGTCAACTGCAACACAAAATGTTGCTCCAGTGAAGTATTCTGAATACTTCGGCCAATCCACATCCAGCCGGTAAAGAATCTCCTCAGCTCTCCAGGAAATTTTAAAAGCCAAGTGCAGGTGTGGTGGGAGCTGGGGAGGAAGAGAAAATAAGGAAACTGACAGTGTACTTCCCTGGTGGCTCAGACGGTAAAGAATCAGTCTGCAATGCAGGAGACCAAGGTTCTCTCCCTGGGTGGGGAAGATCCCCTGGAGGAGGGCATGGCAACCCACTCCAGCATTCTTGCCTGGAGAATCCCATAGACGGAGGAGCCCAGCTGGCTACAGTCCATGAGGTCGCAAAGTGTGAGACACAACCGAACACACACACCACATTACAAACTTTTTAACGCTAAGGGGCAACAAGTCGGCGGTTCGGCCTCAGATGCAGTTTTGAGACGAGCCAGTGAGAGAACCAGCTCCATCTCCATCCCAAGACCACCTCCCAAGAATCCTGCTACCCGAGAAGCAATTTCCTAACCATCCAGCTCACCCGAGAGGCACAGAACCGCGAATGCAAAACCAGAAGCGCTAGGAAGAAGCCAGCGCCGGCTATGCAGACCCAGAATCTCGTCATGACCGGACGGGAAGACTGGCGAGGGAGAAGGACTGGCAGGCGGCTGGGGGCCGGAGGACAACCTCAGGCAGTTCGTCGCCGCAGTGAGCTCTTAGCTCCAAAGCGCCTACCCTGGATACCGGAGGTTTCAGAACCAAAAAGCACCGGACACCAGAGCGAAACACAGTCCCGACTGGAAGTCCGCATTCCCGGCGCGTTCCCTCCCCGCTTCCCCGTCACAAGCCCCGGGCTTACCACGTGACCGCCCTTCCGCCCATCCAAGCTGTGGACCTTTCCTGTCCACCGAGTCGGGGTGCCGGTGGATATGCCTTAACCACTCGACGTACATTCTTTTAAATTCGGACTTTCCAATCAAAAACGAGCACAACCAAACTCTAGAATTAAGGGCGTGACCCTCCAAAAATAACTTTCAGGCTTTGGGAAGGACTTCTAAGGCTTCCAATTCCGAGACGTACAGGCATCTGACAGGGACACCTACATTCCCACACCAGGACCCCTTCTTGGGCTCTCAGGATAGAGGGACCTAATCTGGCGGCGCAGGGTTGAGTTGACTCGGGCGCGACGGGCTCCATCGAAGGTCCCCTACGAGGCGGGGGAAGCCGTGGGGGTAACCAGGAAGCGCTCCCGGCGCTGTTGGCGCTGCGGTGTTCGGGAGCCCCCCTACCCGAGACCGTGACCCCCTTCGCCCGGCTCCCGGTGCTCGCCGGCCGCCGGCCCGCTCCCGGAAGCGGTGGCAGCTGGTAACAAAGAGCCGGCCAGGCCGCCACTGCCCGGGCTGCGGGCCCCAGGAGTCCGGCGGTAGCTGCGGGGAGTGAGTGAGAGCCGGGCCATGAGGCCAGCTTCGCGGCGGTGAGGGGCAGCCGAGGCGCTGGTGCGGGCCGAGAAGCCGGTGCCTCCTTCCTCGCCGGCCGCAGGATTCGGGGCGCGGGTGCCTCTGCTTCTCGGGCCGCTACACCCAGGAAGGCTGCTTCCCCGATCTTCCTCCGGCGGCGCCTCGCCTTGCGCTGCGGGGACAATCGCTCTGCCTCGGGCCGCCGAATGCCGGGTTTTCTCTGCGGGACTCAGAGGACCCGACTTTTCCCCGAGCGGTCCTGAAGCTTTGTGTAAAGAAGCCGGGGAAGCCTGACGGGTTTTTTCTTTTTTTTAATAAAAAGTTTTTATAAGTCCCCATTTTTAGAAATTTTTGCAGACTTTGAAGTCCTCTACCTCTTGAGCATCCTTCCTCCTGCTCCTTGAGTCTTTTTCCTTAGCTGGAAACATTTTTTACTCTCGGAGAGGACTGGGGATGATCGTTTTGTAATTGAAACTGTAACTGTTAAAACCTCGTCGAGATAGTAGTCAAGATGGACAAAAAGTCCTTTGAAATGGTGCTGGATGAAATTAGAAAGGTAATTGCACTTAATTCCTTCAATCTATGAGTTACGAATTCTCATGATTTGTTCTCTTTGGGGGGACTGCGAGCAGATTGTGTAAAATACGGATTTGAGGATTGCAAAACTGGTTGGAATTTTAACGTCTAGTGTAGGAGTTTATATCTTATTTCACGATACGAAACGGAGATTTTTTGCTAACTCTAAACTGCTCGAGAATCTGACCGGTATTGCGGAGCTTATATTCAGAGCCCTCGGTTCCCAAGCCCGCCCTACAAATCTTGAATCACTGTATTTTTGAATAAGTGATTTCGTTATTTCTGAGCCGATTTCCTCATCTTTCAGTAAGATTGACTGAAAACTAGAAATACGTAGAAAGTTTCTTTAATGGTAGTTATGATGACAGGATTTTTAAGTGTGAGTATAAGCAGACTGTATTTGTTGCCTCGGCAGGACAAAGTTAGTATCCTAATAAAAAGTGTGGCATTAAGCTTAAAGGCAGATTCTTAGGAATGGGCTTCAATAACTTGCATTTCAAAACTTTTTTCCTTTTGCTTGCCAGGTTTTTGCTTCATTTTGAGACTATTGTAGGTAGCCTACATCCCACCAGACAGCAAAAAATTTTAAAAAATTGGAATGTAGCCTTGAGGCTTAACAGTATTTTAAGCGCAAAAAGTTAAGCCTTTACAAAATTAAACCTGAAAAGACTGACTAGCCGTATGTTAATACAGGGTCCTTTGCTTAGAATATCAGAGCTGTTTCCTCGCCATTTTCATATTTTCAAGACCCTTGATTGAGGTGGAAAGACTTGTTATCTTGTGCACTGGTGATTATTATTTCAGCTTATGAAATTATTAATAAAGTTGCCTGTTTTTCTTCATTCTGTATAAAGCAAAATGCTGTTTTCCTTCATCCTTTGTAATTTTTTTTTCAAATTTGCATGTTAGATTACATTTGTAATGCTATTGAGTATTCTTTTTTTGAATCAAAATAAAATTTCTGCTTTTGCAAATCCAATTTGCCCAATAAAAATCTGCAATAAAATGTCAGCCTGCTGAGTACATACTTAGAATTTGCCACAATTTGTTAATGAGCTGATGTTAAACTACTGTTTATGAAAACAGTTTGTTCAGGGAGAGGAGTCAATTTCTTTTGGAAGCTCTAGGGTGTCGGTTTGTATATTCTCTCCCTGCTAAATTGTGGAAAGATGACATGGTAAATACTAATGAAAGGAATAGGAACTTTTCTAGAGATTAAAGTCAAATTCATAACATAAGTCCCTTATTTCTGGTCTGAAATCAAGGTGTATCTTTTTCAGCCTGTGCCAAATAATTAGACACATCAACATAGTACTAGATTATTAAAATAGGATAAAAGTATAGTGTATCAAGTATGAGAGTTACTCTTGGCTTTTCAAAATTGCTCTCAGATTTTGTAAGTCAGTTTAAACCAGGTAATCTCTTCCTGGGTGTTACCATTATGTCTGTAGTAATACTAGCTGTCACTATTGTCACTTAAAAACAAAGGCATGTAAGAAGACACTAGAAAAAGAAATAGAAGAAAGGAGGGGGGAAAGCAATATGTAATCTGCTTTCTAAGAAGAGGCTAATAATAGCATTCATTATTGAGCACTTGTGAGTGTGCTTGTTCCAAGCACTTCCTCCATGCTTTATTTGATTTAATCTGCCGAATAGCTCTCTAGGTGTGAGTTCTATACCCCTCATTTTACACATGGCACGTCTAGTCTCTGGAGGTTAACTAGCCAGCTCAAAGTTACCCAGCTGATAAGGGAGGGGGTTCGGTGTTCAAGGTCAGGGGTTCTGACTCCAGCTATGGTGTTGTGCCTGGGGATACAGCTGGGCCTCTCAGGTGCTGATAAAAGAATTAAGACACAACTTGGCATCAACACAGTCCAGGATTTGGGCCAGAAACTTGCTCTTGATTGTGTCCAATAATGGCAATAATAAACCCCTAAGAGTACATTATCCAGAATCCCATTCCCTTCCCTTTTTCATGAAAATTTCAACTACTGAGCTCCCTGCATGTTTCTTTGTTGATTGGTCATGGTGTTCTAGCAGCATGATGCACGTAGAAAGTACAATTATGATTGTTCTGGAATGAATCAAGGGGATTCGTTCATTTCTTTTGTGGGGGGGGGGGGGGGGGGGGGGGGGGGATGATTGACCATATTTCTGTATGCTAGAAAGTACTATATACTAGTACTGTCCATATTTCTATATACTAGAAAGTGACCCCTACAGTGAATCTAGTTACGATCTGGCACCATACAAAGGGGATTAGTGGATTTTTAATGAGTGGTTGTTACCAGATTGTGATAGTCTGGTATTTCCATCTCTAAGCTTAGCATGTAGTTGCCAGGAAAATCATACATGATTTCCTGTGGCTCTAAATGGTGCTGAGTGAAGGTCACTAACTTCTCTCTGAACTTGTGTCACATTTACTCTTGACTATTTTAATCCTGAGGTGGGTAGTGATTGATGTTCCCTTCTGTGAGTGAAGAGGCTCTCAGGGCAATTAAAATCCCTCCCAGAGACCACACTGCCAGTTAGTGGCAGGCACACGGATTGGCTTCTGGGTTCCTATCTCAGTAGAAACACTCAGAGCCTGGACTAGACCTTGTTTTACCCATGTTTCTCTATCAGTTAGTGCATATAGGTGTGCAGTAAATAATTATCTGCTGAATGAGTAATGGTTAGTACATTTAACCTTAAAAATGATGGTTTGGTTGAAATTGGGGTGATTTAAAACTGCAATCACTTTTACAGGAATACTTAATTTCTATTAATGTAGAATCTTATCTGTTAGAATTCTATTCCCTTCCTTTGTAGGAGTGATTAGGCAGGCCAGGGGTTTTCCTGGTGTCTAATTGTATTCCTAACAGCATGGAACCCCAAGGGTAGAATGTCACATCACCATGGTGACTTGTCAGCCTCCTTGTCTTTGGGCTACAGAAGGTCTGCCGCTGTTTGAGTTGCATAGGCAGCTTTCATGTATGCATATTGCTGTTCTGCTTACGTATATTTATTCTGTTTTTCTGTGTTTTTAGGCTGTTTTGACAGAGTACAAATTAAAAGCGATTGAATATGTACACGGATATTTCTCTAGTGAACAGGTATTCTTTTGTTTATTTAAGCAAAAGCTTTTATATATATATATATTTTTTAACAGTGATGTTCTGATTAGTGCCTTTACTTATTTACCTACTGATCAAGTTCAGAATTGCTTTTACTTTGTTGCTCTGTTTATTCAGGAACTTTAGAAGCTTTCAGTTTTAACAGAAAACTTTACATAATTTATAGTTGACATATTTTGTAAGCATACCCACTTTCATCATGATATCATATGCTAAAATGATTTTAAAATGCAGTGTCTGAGAAACACAGTTCAAAGTGTTTATATTCTGAGCACAGTATCATATATCTGTAAACTTCTAATAGTTAACATACCCAAATTTGTACAGTGTTTATGAATCAGTAATTGCAGAATTCACTACAATTTATACAACTTAGAACAAATGGTGATATATGTTCTTATGTGAAACTACGAATAAGAAAAAAAATAGTGTCTAATAAGTAGTTTCTGTATCTTCCAGAAGACTGATATTATCAGTGGGATTGTTTAGTGGAAACTTTCACCCAACTTTAGGAGTTTGCTGATTTTGAAAAATAAGTTTGCGTGTATATACACACATGCAGAGACAGGATATCCAAGGAATACTTGGAAAATACTTGATAAAGATATGAAACAGAAATAGAAATGTACAGCTGGAGAACAGCTCTGGGAAATGGTGGGAACATGAGTAAGGTAGATAGTGGATGAAACTGTAGATTGGGTTAGTAAGTAAATGCCCCAACTTTTCATCTCTTTCTCAAGACTTTCAAAACTGGAATAACATTAAGCCGGTAGTTCTGCCTCCTAAATTCCTGAGAGCTACTCTGTGATTTGCACATGTTGCTACCTGTTTAATGAGTGGTTTCCAGATGTCCCATAACTTTTCACAGTGCTTTTTTTTTAAACATAAATGTTTCAGAAAGATTTGTAATTTCACATAGCTGATAGCTTTTCTTTCCTTCTCTTGTATGTGTTTCTGTGTATACATGTGAAATTTTGTAGAAAACTTTCCAGAGTAGAAATTTAATGACTTTGCTACAGTCATTAAAAATTTTATTAAGCTATTTCCTAAGTGTGATCTTATAAGCCTACTTATTATAATGAATATCTCCCATCCTATTATCATACATGATAGTTTATAAAGTTTTATGGTTGGTGTAGTCCCAGGTAGCATTCACTGTCTATAGTAAAAACATTATTCCCATAAAAGTAAGGACATACTCTCTTACCAAGTTGTATAGAAAATACACACAGTAACTGTTTGCTACTTATGTATCTCTCAATGAGGAGTGAGCAGTATTTTTACTCTTCTTTACATACCACCCCATTTTCTAGCGTTAACTTTGCTTTGTGGAATAACTGAACCCGAAACATTGTGAGGAACTCAGAGTAAAATAACTCATTAACCCAGATTCCATTATCCTCTCATCCTGCGTCTTTGCTGTTGCTCCTTTTGGGGTGTCCTTGGAGGCGGTGAACCCGGAGACTGCAGTGCTGGGGTTTCTGCGCACCTCTGGCTGGCCATGGCACAGCGTCTCCCTCACGCACTTGAACTTGCCTGGTGGTAGTACGGGAGAGCCTGGCTGGCTGTGCTCTCAAAGTGACTTACTATTTAGAAGCTGCTGGCGTGATTCAGGGTAATTCTCACCTTTTTAGAGAATAGATCTGTGGTCTAAATCAGAATAGTGTGCCCTCCACATCTGAGTTAGAGAGTAGAAGTTAGCGGACCACCACTAAACCACACCACTGAAGACCTTTTTCTATGATTAAAACTGCTTTAATCCTTCTCCACTAAATGTTTTAAAGCTTTCCATTCATACTATATCTTTATATTCCTAAGTGATCATTTTAGGTCCATCTAGTACTTTTCCACCTTTCTTTTTCTCCAGGTACTTTCTTCTTTCCCTGCCTTATACATTCCTTTATTTCTAGACCAGTGCTGTCCAAGACTTTGTGTAATTGTGGAAATGCTCTCTCTCTGCACTAACCACGATGGTAGCTTCACACGGCTGTTGAGCCCTCCCTTACCATGTGGCTTATGCCAGTAGGGAACTGAGTTTTCTCTTTGATTTAGTTTCAGTTGATTTAAATGTAAGTAGCTGCACGTGGCTGTTCCGTCTCACAGCCTAAACTCTGGTGTCATGCTTATGCCTCGTCATCTGGGCTCCGGCAGCACACTTTGAATAGCGATTCAGAGTACGGAAATAAATCTTGTAGAAATGTTTGCAAACATGTTGTCAGTAGAGCTAAATTAGTTCTTTGCTTTTCAGGTGGTTGATTTACTGAGATATTTCTCCTGGGCGGAGCCTCAGTTGAAGGCAATGAAAGCATTACAGCACGTAAGTAATTTACTTTTCCTTAGAATGTCGAATTTTAAGTATTTTGAATTCTCCCCTCGTTTTCTGTAATTCATCTCAAGTTGCAATTTGTTTGCTTTAGTTGCAGACACTAAATTCTGTTATACTTTATTCAAAAATAACTATGTTAAAAACATTAAAGCTTCCCAAATTGTAAATTTCAATCACATGTACTATACTGTTAAATTGTACAGAGTTCTAATTGGCAGATTGGAGTGGAAAATATTTATAGGCATGCAAAACATAGGATTCAAATTCATAAGTATTTTTATTTACTTCCATTTTTGTGTGTCTTCACCTTCCTGTATTTTGTCTTAGAAGAATAGTCAGACTGAGCTATTCCTGCATTTTTTTAGACCAGTGCTGTCCAAATGACCTTTCAGTGACAATACAAATGTTTTGTATCTGCTCTATCCAATATAGTAACCACTGGCTACATGTGGTTTTTGTGCACTTAAAATGCATCATCTGTCTGAGGAATGGTATTTTTAAGGTGTTGTTTGATTTTAATGTAAGCAAGCAACATGTCTAGTGGCTACCATATGGATGGCACAGTGCTAGAGCCTAGATTTTCAGAGGCTCTGAAGTCAAATGGGGTCTGACTGTATAGAGGATTCTCCTGGGAATATCAGGCACTGATAGCTTTAAAGAAATCTGCTGACCTTGAGGGCTTCCCAGTGGCTTAGTGGTAAAGATTCCACGTGCCAGTGCAGGAGAAGCTGATTTGATTCCTGGGTTGAAAGATCCCCTGGAGGTGGGCATGACAACACACTCCAGTATTTCTGCCTGGAAAATCCCATGGACGGAAGGGCCTGGAGGGCTACAGACAGCTGAGCAAGCACACAGGCACATACAGATCCTTATCTTCCTAAACTAATTTGCTTAAGAAAGTGTCTGGGTCTGTTAGGTCTTCTTCTCTTTAAAAATTGCTTTTTTTCTGCTTTATTTAAAAAAAGATTGCCTCACTCATTAACCTATCAGCAGGGGATGAAAAACCTTTCTCTAAGGACCAAAGAAAAGGAGAGCAAAGCAGAGAGCTTCTGTAAAAAATACTGTTCGGGACCTTGGCTTATTTTATCAGAACAGCAAACTCATGACAAAGCTCTGAAGCCAGCTTTCCTATCCACCCACCTTAGAATTAAAACTCAGAAGTGGGAAGGCTGCACAGGCACCCCTTCATGCACTTAGAGACAAAATAAGTGATTTCACTGTGTTCATACTGAAGACTGACTTTGACGATTAGGTTACTTTGTGGACATTTTCATAAATGAGCTAGAGCAGTAGGACCAAGGTCTTCAGGGATATATAATAAACTTACATATAAGGAAATCAATCTTTTGCAGATATGTAACCTTCTGATAAGGAAATGGCAACCCACTCCAGTGTTCTTGTCTGGAGAATCCCAGGGACGGGGGAGCCTGGTGGGCTGCCATCTGTGGGGTTGCACAGAGTCGGACACGACTGAAGCAACTTAGCAGCAGCAGCAACCTTCTGATAAAACTTAGATGTCCATTTACAAGCACATAATGGGGCATGCAGTTTTACCAATTCTTTTGGTGATACAGGTTAATAGTGTTTAAAAACAACTTCAGTTGATTCGATGACACCACCCTTATGGCAGAAAGTGAAGAGGAACTAAAAAGCCCTCTTGATGAGAGTGAAAGAGGAGAGTGAAAAAGTTGGCTTAAAGCTCAACATTCAGAAAACTAAGATCATGGCATCTGGTCCCATCACTTCATGGCAAATAGATGTGGAAACAGTGGCTGACTTTATTTTGGGGGGCTCCAAAATCACTGCAGATGGTGATTGCAGCCATTAAATTAAAAGGCGCTTACTCCTTGGAAGGAAAGTTATGACCAACCTAGATAGCATATTAAAAAGCAGAGATATTACTTTGCCAACAAAGGTCCATCTAGTCAAGGCTATGGTTTTTCCTATGGTCATGTATGGATGTGACAGTTGGACTGTGAAGAAAGCTGAGCTCCGAAGAATTGATAACTTTTGAACTGTGGTGTTGGAGAAGACTCTTGAGAGTCCCTTGGACCGCAAGGAGATCCAACCAGTCCATCCTAAAGGAGACCAGTCCTGGGTGTTCATTGGAAAGACTGATGCTGAGGCTGAAACTCCAGTACTTTGGCCACCTCATACAAAGAGTTGACTCATTGGAAAAGACCCTGATGCTGGGAGGGATTGGGGGCAGGAGGAGAAGGGGATGACAGAGGGTGAGATGGCTGGATGGCATCACTGACTTGATGCACATGAGTTTAGGTGAACTCTGAGAGTTGGTGATGGACAGGGAGGCCTGGTGTGCTGAGATTCATAGGGTCGCAAAGAGTCGGACACGACTGAGCGCCTGAACTGAACTGAACTGAATCTCCTTATGTTGACTTTGATTTTAAATTTCCTCCACTGCTAACATAAGTATATAAATTGACCTGCTTTTCAAAAACATAGGTATCCTAGACAAATATTAAATTACATAACTGTCCATATAATCTTCAAGTGTCACAATGCACATTAACTTTCTTAGAAGTCCTACAATAAAAGAACCTGTTAATATTTAACCCATCTTTCGCCTAATCATCTGATTGGAGTACCTTTTTTTTAATAACACTATTCAGTACCATGGACTTCACTAGATGTGCTGTTTGTGACATAACCTAGCACTCCAACTGAGGAATTATGATTTTTTCTAACTTTTCGAGCAATGTATCTCCCTTATTTGTAAATAGCCTCTTTTTATATAGCCTTTCTGAGGAAAGTAGAATATACATTTTATTTTTTTTATAGATGAACATATTGAGAGATGTGGATAAGAAAGAGCACATAGGAGAACTTAGTTCTTCAATTAAAGTAGTTACATTGAAAAAGCCTAGTTTTATTCCACATAGTTGTTAGGGCTTACTTTTGATTAAGCAGCTTTCATCTCACATATTTATATAAAGAACATTTAATTACACTACCCCCCACCCCCAAAAGGCAGATTCTGGCATGAAAATTTCTCATGTTGAAAGTTAAAATTATTTTTTTTATTAATAGAAAATGGTGGCTGTTCACCCAGGAGAAGTGGTCAATATACTCAACTGTTTCACCTTCAGTAAAGACAAACTAGTTGCTCTTGAACTGTTAGCTTCGTAAGTATTTCTTCTTCTTTTTACTCAGAGAAAAATTTGGAAAACTTTTCAAGCATCTTTTAACTCATTAGTGTACGTTATGTGTCAGAATTATATTGGTAAACCGAACTAATAAAATGTATGAAAGCATAGAGCTGAATTCTTATATCTAAGTAGCTAGTGTGCTCATTACACATGATTATAAACTTGTAAAATTAGTGGGGCCTATTGAGTTTAATTATTTTGATTTGTCTGCATATCGGTGACTTACTTTGCCTTCCCACTCAGAATAACTTGAAAGGCTTGTTGATAAATCCAGAGGACTGATGGTTAGATGGGTTTTCTACATTCTGATAGTATATATATTTTTTGCTTCATATATACTTATTCTCTCTGGATCTTATTTTCCTCAATTGTGAGAATAAGGATCTTATTTATGTGGTAGGGATGCAGATTTTTAATACTATAAGATTTAAAACACCCAGCACAGCATTTGAGAAATGATTGTGAAATAAATTTGAGAAATGAATGTTAGAGACAAGAAACCTACTCTCCTATAACGTATTTATGAGAGTCTATAAATTGCTATTTATTTCCAGCACATGCAGTTTTTAAGTCCCTAATATATTTATAAATGACCACAAAAACACAAATTTAAAATAAAACATAAGATAAAACTTCATTTTTAGCTCAACCTTGATTTTTATGCATTTAGCATAGGGGTTTGTTTTATTGCCATTAGCTCTCCTGACAGGGACGGGGTAGATTTGCAAGAATCTCAAAATTGTGATTTTTTTTTTTTTTAATTTGAAATATTACTTTGTTACTTTCAAGTAGCCAGATAAACATCATTCAGTTACTGTATTTACCATATTTATATAAACATGTTAATTACACTCATCAATCAAAACTGAATAATCATACTCTTCTCGTTACATCATGGAAAAAAGCTTACTCAGATGCATCTGTGTATTAAATGTGTGTGTCCAGGTTCTTAAATGAAAAGCTAAATTGTATTTCCTTGATAGAAACATTGTTGATGCACAGAATTCTCGTCCCATTGAAGATTTGTTCAGGATAAATATGTCTGAGAAGAAACGGTGTAAGAGGGTGCTTGAACAGGTAATTTCCTCAAGATTGCTATATAAATGGCACATGGTTTTCCTGAATGCTGATGAAGAAAACAGTCCCGATCTTATTACTATGCTAACTTTTGAAGAATAACCTGACTGCTATTCTGTGATGGGTTAATAATGACAGCCCTGCAGTCTATGGCGGGGAATTAGAGCTTTTAGGGGTGACGGGGGGGCACTGGGGTATGAAGAGATGGCTTGAGAGTGAGAAGCCAGTGGCGCCTCAGTGTGAGCCTCATGGGGTGTTTATTCTCAGACCCTTGGTAGCTCTGCCATGTCTCCAAGCTTTTGTCTTTAACTTTATGTGTTTAGGAGGAACTGACTCAGACGGTAAAGAATCTGCCTGCAGTGCAGGAGGCCTGGGTTCGATCCCTGGGTCGGGAAGATCCCCTGGAGAAGGAAATGGCAAACCCATTCCAGTGTTCTTGCCTGGAAAAATCCCATGGACAGAGGAGCCTGGCGGGCTACCGTCCATGGGGTCACAAGAGTCAGACACCAGTTAGCAACTAAACCACCACCAGGAACTTGACTTATTTGTCATCAGGCTTATTTTCATCAAACTTATAAAAGAATAATTATAAGGCTAAATTCCAGTTTGTTCATTTAAAATCTCTAGTAGTGGGAGAAGTCGTACTTGTCCAAGTCTAGAAAACTTGATTCGTCATTCAAGGTAGTTATTTCTTAGGATTTTGACAGGTGGAAACTGGATTAGTGGTTAGAAACCTGCTCGAGGAAGGCATGGACTGTTCCCCCAGGAGCTGAGCCCATTCGTATTTAGTCCTTGCACACAATTTACAGAATCCATCGTGAAGAGATCTTTGGGTAGGAGTCTACTAGTTGCAACGATAAAAACATTCTGTTACCATTTAAGTAATTCCATTTAAGTGAAGTGATTTTACTTACTAATTTTAGTCATGTTCACCAGTGGAAGTGCTGACTGATGTATGAACAGATTGAATGTGATGCTCTTCCTACTTCCCAATATCCAGAATACTAAATTTTGTGAGTTTATTTTATTTTTTTAACAGTCCTCCTCTTTGTTATGTTACAGGCTTTCAAAGGGGGTTGCAAAGCTCCTCATGCGATGATATCTTCTTGTGGAACAATCCCAGGAAATCCATATCCCAAAGGAAAACCTAGTCGCATCAATGGAATTTTCCCAGTAAGCATACTTGTGTGGCTACATGTGCAACTTCTTTGTATAAAATTGAACACAGTTATGGTATGTAAAGAAAATGCCAGTTGATGATGCTTCTACAAAGTAAAGGAATTTCATAGATTCACCACTGAATGAAAGCTCATACATAAGCTATGTTAAAATATTTCTATGAAATATATAGAACAACAAGCCACAGAAAAGAGAGTGATGTAGTTTTGACTTGTTTTGGCAAGTATTTTAGAAGCACTGATTTACATGTAATAAAGGACTATTTCTCGGATTCTCAGTGTTCTTCAAACAGTTTCACACTTTAGTGTGTTTGGGAGATTCTGCATGCAGTGTCTCTTTTGGAGAACCACATTGCATAATAAAGGTTCTGAGAAGTCCCGCAAGAAAGACACTTATTTTTATGTCACCCATAATAATTTTTTCAAAGAATGGTGTGTTTTTAATGGCAATGTGACAAATAGCCTTAAAACTTAGTGGATTGAAACAATAAACGTTTAGCATCTCATGCAGCTTCTCTGGACCAGGAATCTAGGAATAGCTTTGTTTGGTTCTGGCTCAGGGTTTCTCATGAGGCTGCAGTCATCTGATCGCTTGATTAGAGCGTGAGTCTGAGCCTGTCTCTTATACACATCTAGATGTGTATAAGAGACAGGCTCCTTTTGGGGTGTCCTTGGAGGCGTCTCGGCATAAGGACATTTCCGTAGTGCTGCTCAAATACCTCTTGACACGGCAGCTGACTTCCACCAGAGCAGATAGTCCCGGAGACGGCCAGCCGAGGCCACGTTGTCTGTTATGGCCCTCAGTTCTGGAACATCCTGTTTGTTACATGGGTCAGTCCTGATCATGTAAGGGGCTGCACAGGGACACGTAGGAGGAAGGATCACTGGGGGCCACCTTGGAAACTAGCTCCAAACTAGTATGTACCACTTAGAACATGAACTATTAGCGGGACACATTGTAATAGGGTGTCAGCTTATTTTCATCTGTTAATTAGAGCAGTCTCGAGTGAGGTCAGTATAAGTGATCACACTTAATACTTACAGAGAACACCATTTCTTATTACTTATTTTCAACTGTAATATAAGTACTGTTTTTGATTCTTTGAGCATCAGATATATAGCACTGGAGCTGTCTCTGGCTGCTTCTACTGTGCAGTGAAAAAATTAGAACATACTTTCTGCTCCTCTGTCTCCCCATGTGTATTGTGTTTCCTTGAACCTCTGTACGTGTTATGAGGACTGCGTCTGGATCATGAGCCAGCGCAGGACTGGGGCTGTGGTCCCTCTTTACACTCCTGCCAAGTTATGTCCTTTCTTCAGGGTAGCATAGCAAGGGTCTGGATTTGTTTTGTTTTTGCTTTGGGGTTTGTTTTATTTTGTTTTGATCTCAATTATCTTTCCTTTTTCAAATAGGGAACCCCTTTGAAGAAAGATGGTGAGGACTGTACCAATGAAGGCAAAGGAATAGCTGCACGGATTCTCGGACCATCCAAACCAGTATGTTTAGAAAATAAGTGACAGAACAAGTCTTGATGCTTATATCTGGTTTTCTGTCTATTCAAAGCATAAATTTCATTTTTTGTTGGGCAGTCTAAAGTGCAGTAGAAACTCTAGGAAAGTGAATGGGTTCCTAGGGAAATACACTACAATTAGTTAACAGTGTTAAAGGCCCCTTTGAGGATTAATGGCATATGTTAAAGGTAGATCAGTTGAACTGCTATTACTGTTTTTTTCTGCAGCCATATTTAGCAGTTCGCTTGGAGACATGGAGAGTGGAGAGTTCACTTTAACTAAGGTTGAGGTATGATCGCTGGATTAGTGTTAGTATTAGTGAAGTGAGGATGGAGCCAGGAGGTGGAGTGTATTTTCAAGGGAGTAATTGGAATATAAACTGAGCAGAGAAGACAACCTCATAAGTTGAAGGATTGTACTACAAGAGGCCAACACTCAGCCGCCTTGCAGTCCTGACTACCCACCTGACAAGAACTTGGGTGGCTGTTGTTTACAGTAAAATAGTTACAGACCATAGTCCTTGCACAGAACTAGCACATTATCCAGGGCTGCCATTAAGAGTGCTGGAGAGTGTCTAGGTTCCTCACTCCAGGGCATCCTGTCTACCCCAAGATGTGGGTGCCAGCCCCCTTGAGGGAGTGTGTGTGATCTCTCATCCTCTCCATCTCTGCAGTTACAGTTGCAGCATGTGGCCTAGCTTTGCTTACCTCTGGTCCTCTGGAGACCAGCTCTTTGAATGTTCTTACATACCTAAGTCCTGTAAACTCTAAAATGGAAGATTTGTGGATTTCAAAAGGTAAAAAGACTAAGCTACTGAATTCATAATTCCAGTCTGCATTCTACAAGAGTTGTCAGAATGCCAAATGCCAAAGGAAACAGTGCTTGTTTCTTTCAAAAAGAGAAAAGGGGGTAAGAACAAGAAGATGACTTTCCAGGAGGATGTGGGAAGTTCTTGGGTAGCTGAGACTCCAAAACCTGGTGGGTTTCTTGTGTTCCATGGGAGGAGACAGGAATCCTTGGATTAACCTGGACTGGGTCAGAGAAGAATTTGCTGTTCAGGATGAGGTTGGGCCTTTTGTTGGAGATGATCTTCAACTGAAATGAAAAATTAACACCTCTACAGCAGACCAAATGGAGTTGAGTTTGAGCAAAGTCCAGGAGATGGTGAAGGACAGGGAAGCCTGGCAGACTGCAGTCCATGGGGTCGCAATGAGTTGCACACGACTGAGCGACTGAACAACAGCAACCGCAGCAGCAGTCTTTGGCGGGACCTCTCTTTGGACTTTAATAGGAGCCACATTTATTAAAGCAAAGAAATTTCCCTCCTTTGTGCCATTTGTTAGTGCAGTGGCAGTTGATATGCTGGGGCATTTTTGTCCTCTGAGACCTAAATGTTTTGAAAGACAAGTTGTATTTTGCTTTGGCAGGAGACAGCTTCCTTGATGTTCTCCTAACTGTTGTACTTTCCCCTCTCATTCTAGCCTCCTTCAACATACAATCCACATAAGCCTGTTCCTTACCCGATACCTCCATGCCGACCACACGCAACTATTGCACCAAGTAAGGAGCTCTTTCAGAGTTCACTTTTTTTCCTTTTTGCTCTTTATTTATTAAGTTGAAAGTAAAGGTTGGTATATATACTCTGGAAATCTGGAGCACTCATGAAATATGCTATGCTGAGCTTTCCTTTGTCCACAGTTGGTTACTCTAGGGTGTTGGTCTACAACAATGCAGAAGACTAAGAGTCTCATTTAGGATATTTTCCTTTTGATAAATTAATTGTAATTTTTTTTTCATTGTTAATTATTTATATAACCTTTTGCTTATGGGTAAATCATCTTGAATCCCTTTTTTGATAGTTGGTATTCAAAGACAACATTAGTGCATTTAACTTGAAAGGGCCAAGTGTGTGTGCTTGACATAAAAGGCAAATCATACAAGTCTGGCAGGTTCTGCCCACTGTGCCCTTCAGTGAGCTAGGCCTGGAGTGTGCCTGCACTGGGAAATAGAAGTCTCTGCATGTCTCATTCGATCTCACTCTTCACCCAAGCCTCCATGTAAAACGCAACTGTACTAGATAACACAGTTTTAGAAATAAAGTAGGTGGCTGTGCCAATACAGCTTGAACTCGGAATGATGCTAAATTGTACCTTCTTGTGTGTGTGTTATATTTTTATTTTAGGTGCTTATAACAATGCAGGTCTGGTACCGTTAGCCAACGTCATAGCTCCAGGAGTGCCCCCGCCACCTCCATATACTCCTAATCCAGTAGCAGCAGGTAAAATCAGGTTGTTTTGGGGTGTTAAAAGCCAATACCTTTCTTCTCACCTTACATTCAGAGGGGACAGATGTGTGGTGTGGTGGTGTCCTAACAGGGAGCACAGCCTCCAAGCCTGCTGATGGAGCCGAGTGTGACAACCAGGCTCCACTAGAGTGGTCTTGGCCCACATGCAACAGATTTCTGTGTGTTAATTTTGTAGCCTGCAGCTTTACCAAATCCATTGATGAGTTCTGGTAGTCTTCTGGTAGCATCTTTAGGATCAGCATCTATTTAGGGTCTTCCATATATAGTAAGTATCATGTCATCTGCAATCAGTGACAGTTTAACAACTTCTTTTCCAATTGGGATTCCCTTTACTCCTTTTTCTTCTCTGATTGCCATGGCCAGGATTTCCAAAACTATGTTGAATAGAAGTGGAGAGAGTGGGCATCCTTGTCTTGTTCCTGATCTTAGAGGAAATGGTTTCAACTTTTCACCATGGAGTATGAAGTTAGCTGTAGGTTTGTAGCATATGGCCTTTATTATTATGTTGAGGTAAGTGTGAACACGAGCAGGCCGTAGAAACGGGAACCATTTCTCCTGAGTAGGACACTGACAGGCAGTGGAAGAGCATCACTGACTCGGCGAGTGTCGCTGTTAGGGCACCTTGTGTCTGCCGTGGGCAGGAAAGGCTTGTTAGAAGGTGCTCAGAAGCGCTGAGCCTGCCCACATGCTTTCCAGGCCAGCCTTTCCTTTGGGCCCATTGGGAACTCAGGATACGAACTGTAAATGTTTTTTCCTATCTTGTCAAATTCTTCCCCCAAAAGACTGCACCTGTTTATACCAGCCAGTGAGGGTATATGAGCATACCATTTTTTCACACCCTTTCGAAATGGAATGATAACAGGTTTTTTGTTTTACTTTTGCCAGTCTGATACACTGATTCAGCTGATACCTTCTTTTGTCTGTCTTTTATAAAAGTTTATTTCATTCAGCTATTTGACTCTCCTGAATTTTGTCTTGTTTAGGAAACCCTTCCCCAACCCAGTAGTGCAGCAGCAGCATCTGTATTCTCTAATTACTATTGTAATGATTGTTTTTAAGTATATAGCTTTTCATTTACTTGCCATTTATTTCTGTACGTGTGTAGGGTAGGGCTAGAACTGAAGTTAAATTCTGTCTTAATTTACTTTTGCCCTTCCCCAAGATTCAGAGTTACTTACTAATGTTTAATAAATTCTTTTTTTCTAGTCAGAATGGGTCTGGTATTTGCTGCTGAGTACTCTGATTAAAGTTGCAAGATCTTTTTTCTAAAATCTGTCATTTTATTTCTTGCCCTTCTTCACAGTATGTTTTAACCTTAGGGTTTTACATTTTTGTGTAGACAGACAGAGGTTGTGAAAGAAAAGCTGGAACCATGTTACCTTAGTTCAGGTATTCTTAACCATAAATAGTTAGGCCAGGTAGTCTGAGTCTTTTTTAAGATTCCTGCTCCATCTGGAATTCATTTTCATGTGGGGTCAAGTAGAGGGTTATCTTAATTTTTTTTTCCAGACAGTAGTTGGTCTGTCCATGCCAGCACTCTTTATTAACTAATCTGTTTTCCCTGCTGCTTTGAAATAATACGTTTATCTTAAGTTTTCATTTACACACATGGCTCTAATTCTGGGCTCTTTATTCTGTTCCAATCTAGTTACTTTATGTTGCGATGACACCATATTGATTTAATTAGCAGATTTACAGTGCATTCTGACATCCGATAAGGCTAGCTTTCTCTCACTGTATTTTTGTATCTTTCTTATCCACTTTTGGAAATTGATTCTTCCGTGTGAACTTTTAAGATCACCTTATGCAATTAGAAAAGAATTGAATTTATGTATTTATAGTTATGTATTAATTTGGAGAGATGACTTTTTTATATTAAATTTTATCATTTAATTATATATATATATGTCTTTAAATCATGGCAAGTGGTAGTGTTTTTCCAGGCTTTATGTTATTGCTTGCAGTAAGTGTTTTTGGGGAGTGGGGGAGGTTTATTTAAGTTATAGCTGATTTACAATGTGTTAATTTCTGCTTCATTCAAGAAGATTTTGTAGTTTTCTTCATACAGGTTTTTTGCCTTAGGTTTGTATCTAGAATTTTAGAGGAATTTTTTGGTTACAATTATAAATGGATATTTCATTTTTAGGTGCTTGTTACTGATTTCCTATTTTAGTTTTTTTTTTTCTTTGAAAGTCTCTTCTCCTGGGTATAAAATGTCAGCTGACTTATACTTTACTGTGTATAAGTAAGCTGCCTGCCCTCCCCTCCCATCCTCCCCAATCTTATTGGGTATTGACCCTTATTGGGTCCACACTTCTTTTTTGTTTTCATTTTTCAGAAGTCTTTTGCCTGTATCTTTATTTTTAATATTTTTTTTAGGGTTTTGTTTGTTTGGTAAGTTAGTTGTTTTCTAAATTATATATACTAGAATTTGATTTTTGTAAACCAGTGGGGAAGAGACTTAGGGGTTTCAGACAATCATAAAAATTACATATTTGTTCTTAGTCCTTCCATTTTATTTTTATGCTATTATTAACAACTTTTTTTTTCTTGCTCCTACTCAAACTTAGAATTTCCATCTTTAAATATCACTAGTGATCATCTTCATATTCTTAGTAGTTGTCAGTGTACAGAAAGTAAAACCAGCTGTCCTGCATCCCACCATTGACTTCCTAACTCCCTCTCCTTGATCATCAATTTGTGTCTCTTGATGGAATACATTTTTCTTTCTGTGCCTCTGAACTCATGGCTTCTTAACTTTGTGGCTTCTCTTTGATGCCCTGTCCTCATACACTCATTCTCATTTTCTTCTAGTAGAAAATTTCTCTAATCAGCTTTTTCAGAAAGGGTAGAGGTGTAGGATTATAGATGAGAAACCCAATTCTCACTAATTTTATTAGAACCTTAGTCTCTTTCTATAAACTTACAAAGAAGACATTCCTTATCTTTAGAGTTCACAAATATCTTTAGTCTTGGAGTTCAGATATTGCACCAGGATATTTAGGTGTGGATCTTATGGTTAATCCTTCCTAGAACTCTGTAAGCCCTTTAGATGTGAAAACTCAAGTCTTGAAAGCTTTGTCTTTATATTCCTCTAATTAATGATATTTCATCTCTTTTTTTCCTCCTGCTAGTACTCTTATTTTTCAGTGTATTTGTTCTAAGTCTCTTAGCTGGTCATTCAGTACCTTAAAAAAATTTTTTTTTGCCATTTAAAATGGAACTTTTCATTTCAACTATGTAATTTAGCTTTCAGCAGTGTTATTTCTGATCTTCACCATTCTTTGCATTTATTAACTTGGAGTAGATTTTTATATCTAAAGTCTTCAGCTTCTCTGCTCATTTTCTTACAATATTATATGTGTATATATTCTTCATTTGCATTACAGGATTTTAAAGTTCTTTTTCTTTCATTAAATCTCTGGATAGACACTGTCTTAAGTTTATTTGTACTCAAGTCCCTTAAACAAGCTTGATCTTTTTTACTCTCTATGCCAGGGCTTGTGGGTTCCCTTTTTGCACTCTACGTCTGTCACACTGATGCTTTCTTGGGCAGTTAAACTGTCAAGCCACGAAAGGTCATTTGTTTGCCACTGTATCTCTGACTAATGGCTTGGTAAGAGGGGTCCTTTCCCATGGGGCTGGAGAGGGTGTGCTTTAGGCTGTTGGTCTCATGGGCTTCAAGTCAGCCTCAGCTCGGGCAGTTCCCCCTGACATCTCCTAGCATGGGGCCTTTTCTAGAACTGAGTACAGCAGTGGACAGAGCCACTTTCTCTCCATTTGCTTGGTGATGCACCCACCTTGTGAGATTGGCCCCTTGGGCGGCCGTGGATTCTGCCCTCAGCATTCACCTCCCCCGCCAGGTCTCCCCTGCATCGTAGGCAGCGGTGCCCAGCAGTGCTTGTCCGCTTAGCCGGTGACAGCGGCTCCTGTGTGCACTCCTACTGCACTCCCTCCTAGAGGCACACGAGGCCTTCCACCATCTTTCCTAAAAGCCTTCCTAAATGAATCTGTAAAACAACAGTGTTTGCTTAAAGCCCAATATGGAGAAGTGGTGGGGACAATTGCTCACAATCCTTGCAGTCTTCGTATACTACTATGATTTTTGTTTATCTCCTTTTTTTTTTTTTTTAAATAGGCATATGTTGTTTTTCCTAACACAGTATACATACATATTCTGGATTTTTTTTCTTTTACCCCAGTCTCTGATTATTATGATGGTGAATAATTGGATTAAAGCCAGAAATCAACTTTTATTTATTTTCTCATAGAGAATGAAGACCTCTCCAGTCAGTCAAAACCTACACAGAATCAAGGTAAACACCAAATCTGATGTCTGTCCTGGCTGCCTGCTCTGTTTTTCACTGAGATCAATTTGAGTTTGAGTGTATTTGAAATCTTTATGCTTTAGGGAAAGTTCCTGGTTAAAAAATTTAATTAATCAGTGCTTGCTAAAAGTGACACATTTTATTTAAAAATAAAATTTTAATGGTGGTACATCTTATACACATAGCATGCAATATATAAAATATAGTCTATAAAATGTCTATCTTATAGAATCATTTAAGAAAGCTTTTAAATCCATATTCACTGGATTTAAAAATAACATATGTCTCTGTGTGCTGCTTGTAAAACTTTGAAGCCGTCTTAGTGCTATGTGGCATTGTATCTGCATTCACTTTACATTATCTGATATTCGAAGCCTCATTTTTTAAAATATATAAACAACATTTCTTTTTGATAAAATCCCTTTTTTGACAAATGCTGTGTCAGATAGATTTTTTAGACTTAATTATTTCAATAAGTATTCAGAGTAGTGTGATTTAACGTAAGGAAAGAAGAAAGAGTTGAAGAAGGGGCAGCAGAGCAGGAAGCGCAATCAGCAGGTGAGGGTGAGGCGAGGCCTCCACGTGGCAGCGGCTCTGTGACCTTCTCCCCTCCCCGTAGTGGAGGACATGTGTGTTCAGGAAAGAGATGCTCTCTGCTGTGAGACACAACCTGGGGCCAGTTCTTATGTAGCAGAGTAGCACATGAATCTGATTATCACAGTGCACAGGTAGGAATCTTGTGGGAGAATTCCATTCCCCGAGAATGTGTGGAAACAGTGCTTTTTAGCTGGTAATTTCTAAGGCAGTAGCATAGCAGGGAGGAAAGGACCCTAAGTGAGATGTCAGGACATGACAGTGTTTGATCCTGGCTCTGGTACCACCTGGCTTTGTAACCTTAAGCAGCTGATTTAGCTTCTAGCAAAGGGAGATTAAGGAAACTTCAGCCTTTATGCTCAGCTTTGTTAATAGATCTGTTTTTGAAGAGAATAAACAGATTAAGTATCATCAGCACCTTTGTTAGGAAGAGCACACTTTGCTTTTCCCTTGCTGTGTTATGTTAGCATGCTTAAGATTGTTTTTCCTTTTTGAACCATATTAAGAAACAAACAAGTATAGTGCTTAAGAACACAAGTATGACAGACCTTGCTGAAGTCTTGGTTCTGTCACTTCATAGCTGCATGACCTTTTTATCATCATCATTGTTATCACTGTGGTAAGATCTCTTATTGAGATCTTGTAACCAATTTTTAAGTACACAGTATAGTATTGTTAACTGGAGGCATGGTGTTGTACAGCTAATTTCTAGAACTCACTCATCTTGCATAACTGAAACTTTATGTCCTTTGAACACCACTCAATAGCTGCATGATCTTTTAACAAATTACTTAATCACACTAAGCCTGAGATTGCCCATCTATAAAATGGGGGTATTAGTACCTATCAGGGTTATATGAGGACAAATGAAATGACAGGTGTAAAGTAATTAGCACAGGATCTAACACATCATGTTTTGTGGTTAACAACCAAATTAGATGACAGGAAAGTGGTATTTCCCATGGTATGGTTTTGGGGGGTGGGGGGGTTCATTTCTGTTTTGTTCCATTTTGACTGCAGG
Organism: Cephalophus harveyi; assembly: GCA_006410635.1. Taxonomy (NCBI): domain Eukaryota; kingdom Metazoa; phylum Chordata; class Mammalia; order Artiodactyla; family Bovidae; genus Cephalophus; species Cephalophus harveyi. Next base: position 417,197 of record SJYT01003478.1, on the reverse strand, counting down.
CACTGTGATTAGTAGTGCATGGCTTTTGTGTCATTATATGTAAAGATCTCCAACAGAGGTTGCTATAAAGAACACTTGGGACAGCTTGGCTTCAGCTTGGCTTTCCCTTGCCATCTGTCATTAACTACATGGTCCTCAGCATGAAGTTAAATAAGACAGGGAATTCTCAAATGTTTTCCCACCAGATGTTTCCCAACCAATGTTAACCTAAATCATTTTTTGGTATATTATTTACAAACACAAAACTAGGCATATATTCCTTGTGCTTCTAGTTCTTATAAAACAAATGGAATACAGAGGTACAAACCTATTTTCATATGTACTCTCAATTTAAAATGATAGTGATTTTCTTGAAAGTATTATGATATGGATATGGTATGAACTGCTCATGATATGAATATGGTATGAACTAAGATCTTTTGTGGAGAAGGAAATGGCAACCCACTCCAGTACCCTTGCCTGGAAAATCCCATGGACAGAGAAGCCTGATAGGCTACAGTCCATGGGGTCCCCAAAGAGTTGGACACAACTGAGCAACTTCACTCACTCACTCACCCACAGATCTTTTGAGTTTAATGTTTATATATTTATGTTTTACTGTCAATTCTCCTTCCATATTGATTATCTAAAACAGCTGTAAAATTTGTTCAGCCCCGTGTAGCACCCTTTGGCCATCACTGAGCACAAATGCATCATGTGGATGTGGGCTTCCTCTGTTCTTTTCCTGTGGTCCCTTCTCTATCCGTGATTAACACAGTGCGTCACTTCATGGACCACGTCAGCTTCCTTATGTCCAGAGCCCTTATCATGCATAGATTTAAAAAGTGAAGTCTTAGTCCATGAAAAGGTCTTTCAGTTGATTATCACTGCAAAGGGAACATTCTCTATTTACAACTGAAACAGACTTCAGTGTGAATATAGCGTGGACGGTAGTTGTCATCATGACATCACCTACCTAAGTCTTGCATTCCATTTGGCACCAACAAGATCAGAGGCTAAGGTTTTCATTAATTGATTCAGGAGGGAATCCCAGGCATTCCCAAAATGCCTGTATTATTCGTAGAGTTTATCACAATAAAAGTACTGTAGCAAACTCTAGAAGTTTTGAGAATAAGTCCTTGGGTGGGTTTGAGAATTGCAGCTGAAGTAATCGTGAGGTATCCAGTGCAGCAAACACTTACTAAACACGTAAATGCCAGGCACTGGGCTAGGTGTGAAGACTAAAGAGGAACTTGATACCGCTTTTGCCCCTAAAGCCTAGGCCAAGCCAAGTAAAGTTAGAGGTTAAAAGGAGTCAGTATGAGAAAGTGCTTGGGGGAAGATCTGTAGAGATTGGTAATCAACTCACACCATGGCAACCAAGAATACTACAGAGATGCCTGAGTATACTCCATGACCATGTGTGCCTCCAGAGGGGATGATGTCCTGACAGCTCTTCAGAGAGGAAATGACTTGTCATTCTACTCTAGACAAGTAGCCTGAGAGAATGAGTACACCAACACTAATCACAAAATGAATTCTTTGAATTTTTTTTAAATTGGGAAGCTATGAAAGGAAAAGTTTTATTTGTGAAAGGGAATGCTGTGCTGATCAGAGTCCAGAACTCTGCAGGATCTAACCGAGGCTGCCTGGTGAAAATGGAATCCAGCAATGTGTACACTGCAGTAGCCTCTTGAACCTGTCATTGATTGTTCTTTGACATCTGTTAAATATCACATAAACTTCTATGCGTTTTCTTTTGAGTTCACATTTGAACTCGCCTCTGCGATGATAACCTCTTGCCTCTCCTCCTCTCCCCCCGCAGCATTCTCCACCCCGGCCAGTCAGCTCTTTGCCCCGCATGGCTCCAATCCCTCGACACCCGCTGCAACTCCAGTTCCTACCGCTTCCCCGGTCAAGGCAGGAACTCATCCATCAGCGTCGGCCACCGCCAGCCTTCCCGGGATGAACTTGGCGAATGCCGTCCTTCCTGTGTTCCCGGGGCAGGTCTCCGCCGGTCACCCGCCTCAGCCGATGACGCCGAATCCCACGGTGATCAGGACGCCTTCGCTGCCGGCCGCCGCCGTGACCTCTGTGCACAGCACCACGGCCACGCCCGTTCCTTCCCTGTTTTCGGGCCTCGTTCCCCTGCCGGGTCCTCCCGCCCTCCCGGCCCCGGCCCCTCAGGCCCCGGCCGCGCCTCGGGCCACCGCGGCTTCCAGTGAAACGTTCACCAGCCTCCCCTTCCCCGCCGCCTCTACCGCCGCCGCCAGCAACCTCAGCTCCGCTTCGCTGTCGTCGGTGTTCGCAGGGCTGCCCTTGCCCCTGACGCCCGCGTCCCAAGGCCTGTCCAACGCGACCCCCTCGGTCCTCGCCGGGGGCTCGGCGCCCGGGGTCGCCTGCGCCCTGGGTGTGAACAGCCCCCTCCTGTCCGCCCTGAAAGGCTTCCTGACGTCCAGCGACACCAGCCTCATCAGCTCCTCCGCCCTGCCCTCCGCGGTGACCAGCGGGCTGGCCTCGCTGGCCAACCAGGGCGCCGACCCCGCGGGC